>MU225932.1:1777901-1803136 GCA_018584345.1 Thuja plicata
ACGTAGAATTTACAATAAAAAATGAGAAAAATGTGTGTACCTGATGCTAATAACAATCACAAAGAGGTCGAAAAAGGTTGGAAAGTGCTGACGTCGTAGTGGTCGTCACTGGTTCGCTCCAAGCACCGGGTCCACAAAATATCGCAAAGTGAATAGTGAAAATGACATGACTTGTCGGAAATTTATAAAAATTCCGGTCAAAAAAGTGGCTTCGCGCGAAGGGGGTGTTCGCGTGAAGCACCACCGTGTGCAACTTTGCATGAAGTTGTGGCTTCGCGCGAAGTATCTTACGTGGTATGCTTCGCGCGAAGCATCTTAACCACTTTGCGTGAAGAGTTCACTTCGCGCGAAGACGTCAAATTTTTTTTTTGTTTTCATATTCAAAATCTTTCGTCCCAAAAAGTGGGACTCACTATTGTGAGATCACCCTTGGGTTACAACCCTATCTCAAGTTCAAAGATGCACTATCAATTATAGAGAACCCACATCAAGAGTGGAGTATGTGAACATAAGCTTCATGCTTATAATCTGCAGGAGGATTAAAAACTTACCAATTGAAGGACAAGCTTTAGTCGCATGTGGACTCATAGTTCTAAACCCAAGCTAAAACTCAAATATGAGTCATGACTTTATTCAAATAGTCATGTTGAAGTCACTATCAACCGTGACTTATAAAAGGAAGCTCAAAATCAAGTGGGTTGATCTCATAGTTCTAAACCCATAAGCGAAAAAGAAAACCTAGCGGAGTTGCGGCTTATAGATTTGAAGGTAATAGAAATCTGTAGTCAAAGCTGTGACTATTAATAAGGTAGAACTCAAGGCTGAGTCATGCCATCATTCAAGGCCATGCTCAAACTTTCAAACTCAACTCACAATCGAGGGCCATGTTTTCATAACCAGGAGCTGCTCATTCGCAGTCAAAGAAAAGAAAAAGAACCAAAACTGGGTATTAGTCACAAGGTAACAGGTGAATTCAAATATTTAGCCACAGTAACACATAAGAAAACATGTGGTTGCATACCAGTTAACACCAAGATTTATCTAGACTCATGCTTGAAGACTCCATCATTCAAGATCAAGCTCGAAGATGAGAACACAACGAACAAAGACATCGAATCAAAATGCCAGTCAATTGATGAGAAACAAGCCTTCATAATATTGAGCTCTCAGTATAGAACACATGCTAGTGAGAGGATAAGTCAATAATAGAGAGCTCCACCTACCGAGAGCTTGAACTTCATGGAAAATTTTTGCAAGGTTGAGTTGGGGTTTTAATTTTCTTCTTGTTTCTTCTCTGTGAAGATAGACATAACACCAGTTTTTGAAGATTGAGATATGCCTTTGGGAATTTGGAGTCCACCAAGAAATTGCGTTCAATGCCATTAATGCAGATGTCAATTCATGCAAGATCAAACTGACAATAGTTCCACCTTGCTCCTCTATTTTTGCATCATGTTTCAAGTGGGTTGAATAGTCATGTCGACGTTCCCCACTTTGCATTTTTATACACTTAGAGATTTATTTCTAAAGTTAGGAGTTTGGAATAGCTAGGTTGATACTTAATATTGGATTTTTATTCAAATAATTTAAACATTGGCAAAATATTTTAAAAGGATTTCAACTCCTTATTTTAAGCCAATATTTCGGGCACTAAGTGTGGAATTTTCTTAGGGCTAGATTTTAGGCATGGTTTATGCCTTAGATTTAGGGTTTCATAGAGATCATAGAAAGCTTTTGAAAACTGTATTATAGGCATTATTTGGGCCTGAATTTCAGAGGATCTATCTGTTTTAGAGGCACTTTTAGGGGGAGTTTTCATTTTTGGAATTAGCCTTGGAGGCTATATTATTGAACTTCTTTTTCATTTAAAGGGGTTCAGAATTTGGGGATTTTGAGGTATTAGTGAACATATCATTCCTTTTCCCATTTACTTTGTCTTTTGTAGCCATTTTGTAGATTTTAGAGATAACAAAATTGGATTTACAATTCATACATATTTTTTTGAGTCTTGCACCTATCCTTTTCAAGTTTTTTTGCATTTAAGTGTTTATCCCCTTTTAAGCACAGATTAGTGAATTACTACAAATTCCTATTCTAGGTTTAAAGAATTGACCTTTTGCAGAAAGTTATCTATTTTTCTGGTTGAATTCCTATTATTAGTGGTACCAAACCCTAATAAGGAATTGTAAACCATCCTAGGTGTTGAGAAGTGAAATAATTTGTAGAACTTAGTAATATGTGGTTTGTAGGTACAATCTTTTGATTCTGATAAGTCTGAATTCATCTTTCGTGTATCACCTTTCTTATTTAGTTTTCATATTCCAAGTTTTCCTTCTCCCATTTCCCAAAACCATAGAATTCAATATTAGATGATATCCCAAATTCAACAGGAACCGGCCTAGAATCCAGAGATTCGTTCTCTAATCCACCTAGGAGAATGTTTCCATGTTTCGACAGGATGGCTAGATTCTGCATCCATCTATAGGCACAATCCTGATTGACAACATTTTTTGGCACACCCGGTGGAACCGAACTACTACACAGTTCTTTCAAGTTATTATTTCATATTTCTATTTTGGTGTGAAAAACAATATTTCTTCCTTTAGGAAGGTATTTTACCAAACACCTGGCGAATTTGTTTGAAGGTTTTGTTGTAGATCTAGTTGCAGACTTATTTTAATGAGAAGGAATCCCATAAGATCTAACAGTGAAGGCTTCATTTATCACAAGTTACAACCTAGCAGAAGTGGTGGAAGATCAGCAAGGAGAAACAAAGTGTCTCAAGCTACAGGAGAATCATCCTCTTTTCTCAGGGGATCTGATTTTTCATTATTTGATAATCCTATCTTTGAGGATCAAACTACCATTTCTGAAAGCCATGAGGTAATAATTGAATATTTTGGTTTTCCTAAAGATTTGAGTGTTATTGATAATTCTAGATCAGAATTACCCATTTTTGAAGAAACAACAAGAAATCAGTTCGTTGTCGTAGCATCCACAAGTGGCATTACTATTCTGGGATTGAAAACATATCTGAGAAAGGTAACACAAGTTAAAAAATTTGTTTTGCAATCTGTAGCCCAGCAGCAGGTGCAAACTGTAGTTAAGCAGCAAGTACCACCAGTATAGATGGCTCAAAATTTACCATTTGTGGCCTTTAATGCTGGTAGCCCATTGTAAATAGCTGTCCATCATGATATTCCACCAGCAACACTAAAGGTTTTGATGTATTTTAATGGTGAGAATCATATTTCAAAAATTGAGTACATTAAGGATATTGCTACATTATGTGAATTACACTAGGTTACTCATGATGATGTAGCATTAAAAATATTAGCATCTTCACTTAAGGGTAAAGAATCGATCTGGTTTAGAAGATTTCCAGTTAAATCTATTAGTACATGGGATGAGTTAGGTACTATTTTGATTAGTAAGTTTGAAGATAGATCAGATAATTTTTCTATGGTTGAGCAGTTAACTACTATTAAGAGAGATATCAATGAGCATATTTCTGATTTCAACTTTCATTTTAAACGAACTTGGGACAAAATTCCAAGATCTATTAGACCATCTAATGACTACATTTCTTTTCTTTTTGAAAGTGTTTAACCCTGATATTGTACTTATGATACAGTCTATGGGAGGTAATACTTTACCTGCTGCTTATGATGTTGTTGTTAGAGAGGAAAAAAACTTGATACAAGCTAAAAAATTACCTCCAAGGCCTCCAATGCCTTATTGTGCAAAGATTCAACTAGTTGTACCAGTTGTCATACCACCAATTGTGGTTATTCCGCCAGTACCAACATTAAATATGTAGCTTGTAGTGGAGGAATATGCTGCCACAGCTCCTATTAGGGAGTTAAAGGACACAAGTGATAGCATCTTGAATACATTATAGAATTTTGGTAATGAAATTACAAACTTGAAGAGGCAGCAGGACCAATACAACATGCCTCCGCAAGCTTCTTACTAGAAAATTAGGCCATTGAATCAAGCTTCAAGCTCAAACCAGTCGAGGCAAGCCCAAGGAAAAAAAAGAGGTTACAATCAAAGGGTGGGCCAAGCATACAATTATGAAACTCCAAGTACTTCCAAGGATTTGGCAGTAATTCCTCAAAATAATTATGTGCAAGAAATATAATGGTGCAACACATGCAATGATGGTCATTATTGGATGGATTGCCCTCATGCACTGGAAGCTAGAAGACAAGATGTGTTGAAAGGATAGCCATATAATAGTCAATCAGAGGTACAATATGATTAATAAAAAATGCAAGGTAACCCTGATATGTTTTTGGTAAATTTTCGTGATGAAGATTATGTTGTAGCAGCAAATTTTGACCCCAATCAAGTATGAAGACCTATAGCAGCAGGAATAAGGTCAAAATTGAAGGCTAGAAATGATCAACAACCAAAGGATCAAGTGCAATAACCTACTATCACAGTTCAACAATAAACAAAGCAGCATTCACAAGCTCAGAAAGGACCAGAACAGTCAATTCAGACCATAAACGAGCCTGCTATTTTAAAACAACACCAAAAGGTTAGTGCTCAAAACTTTAGTATTGTAGATCATTTCAAGAAGACAAATGTTCCCTTGTCCATGTGGGATGTTTTAGCTCTTCCAGGCCAAAAATATTTATTGGAAGAAGCATTACACAAACTTACCTTATCTGATGAAGTTTTATCTCAGCAAACCCCTAAAGTTCTAGTTACTACAAGTGCTAGTTCATCCCAGAAATCAACTAAGTTAATCAAGCCTCCTCAATTTTATGTAACTATTATTATAGGATAGCACTTAGTCCATAACTGCATGATTGATTCTGGTGCAACTAGTTTAGTCATGCCTAAAAATATTGTTGACCAGTTAGGCTTGAAGTATGAACCATTGGAAAGAGGGGTGGTACAATTAGATGGAATAGTTGTGGCAACTGTGGGAGTTATAAGGGATTTATATTTAACACTACATGTTTGTCCTAGTTTTTTGGCTCCTATGGATGTGTACATTATAGATTTGCCTCCTAACTTCTCTATATGCTTGTCAAGAGAATTTATTGCTAAGATAGGAGGTTATCTATCAGCAGACTGGACTCACATGCTATTCCACACAAGGTACGGTACTAAGGTTACTATACCCTCAGAACCAATTGAAAAAATATGCATTGAAGAGTATGTTTCTAGTTGTGGAAATGAATCAGCAATTGTGTTATTTGATCAAGAGGAAATACCTGAGGTTTTTTAGGATCAAACACAAGTAAGTAAGTTTCTTGATATGCTACTAGATGATTGGGCAACTGACAATGTAGGAATTTTAGATAAACAGATTGGGGAGCCAAGTTTGGGTAATTATGTTATCCATGAGATTTTTGATCTTCTTCTAGCCATGGAAAAAGATGCAGATTTAGATCTGGAACAACAACCTAATGTTATTTGGAAGTTATTTTTTGATGGATCACACAACAAAGTGGGTGCAGAAGGGGGTTGCATGCTAGTTTCACCAGCAAATAAAAGTTATTATGCTTCTTTTAGATTCACTTTTAGCTGTACAAACAATGTGGCTGAATACAAAGCCCTCATAAATGGATTGAAGTGGGCCATTACAAGAGGTGTTAGCTGTTTGCAAGTTTATGGTGATTCAGAATTAATTGTGAATCAAGTTAGGAATGTACATGCAACTAAGAATAATTTGTTAAAGAACTACAAGCATGTTGTATGGGATTTAATTGAAGGTTTTTAAACCTTTAATCTACAGTCCATTCCTAGAAATTAGAACAAACATGCTGATAAGCTTGTTGCTATTGGAGCCCAGTATGATATTCCAACAGAAATCAGCCAAAGTAAGGGGCTGAATTATGTTAAAGTAATTGTTAGACCTACTGTCTCTAACAATGTTGATTGTTGGCAAGTTTTTGAATCTGACCAGCATATTGTTAACTTTTTAAGAGAAGAAGCTAAGTTTGCACAGCCAAACCAACAAAGATTGTAGGAACAATATGAAGACCAGATTATTCAACTGAGAACAAATAAGATGCCCAAAGGTCTTGTGAGCTTAGAATCTATGTTTGGTACTAATGATCAATTCAAAAAGGATAAATCCAGCTTGCAGATAAAGGAGGAGCATTATGAGGAAATTGTTGTTGTAAAGGATAAAGTGCTTAAAACTGGAAAGGTATGTACACCTGAAGAACATCAAACCTTTGTCAACTTATGTAATGAATTCCATGATATTATTGTTTGGAGTTATTTAGATTTGAAAGGATTTAATCCTAATATTTCTCAGCATACAATTGAATTAGAACCAAGAGGCAAACCAGTTAGGCAAAAACAAATGCCAATAAATCCCAAGTTAGAGCCCCTCATGATTAAATAATTGAACAAATTGATTAAGAGTAACATCATTTTCCCAATCAAACACATTTCATGGGTATCCAATCTGGTTCCTGTTAGGAAAAAGAATGGGGAAATTAGATTATGTGTTGATTTCCATGACTTGAACAGAGCTTCATAAAGGATATACATCCTTTACCTTCTATGGAACAAATCTTGTAGGTTGTTTCAGGTTTAGAATGGTTCTCATTGTTGGATGGTTTCTCTGGTTACAACTAGATTTTAGTGAAGGAGGAGGATAGATTTAAAAAAACATTTACAACCAAATGGGGAATCATGGCTTATCAAAAAATACCATTTGGTTTATCAAATGCAGGTGCAACCTTTCAGAAGGCTATGGAGAAGGCCTTCATAAACTTAATGTATAGGTTTGTACTTGTTTATTTGGATGATATAACTATTTTCTCAAAAAATGCATCAGAACACTTTTAGCACTTGAGAATTATCTTTAAAAGATGCAGGGAATATGGTATCTCTTTAAATCAAAAGAAGAGTATATTTGTTGTCCATGAAGGCAAATTGCTAGGATTTATTGTTTCAAAGGAGGGTATCACCATACCCGAAAGAGTGAGTGCTATCCTTGCCTTGCCACTTCCTCTTTACAAAAAGGGACTTCAAAGCTTATTAGAAAGAATCAACTTTGTTAGGAGATTCATTCCAGATATTGCAAGATTACTAATGCCATTGACAGCCATGCTCAAGAAAAGTATTTCTTTCAAATGGACACAAGAAGGAAAACTCAGTTTTGAATTGATTAAGGAAGCATTAGCTACTACCCCTACCTTGTTAAATCCTAATTTTTTAAAGGATTTCATTTTATATGCATATGTGAATGTTGATAGTATTCTACCATGTTAGTTCAGAAAAATGACATAGGTTGTGAGTAGCCCATAGCTTTTTTCAATCAAGGACTAAAGGACTATGAAATAAATTATTAATTTGTTGAGAAGAATGTACTTTTTGTAATTAGAAGTCTAAAAAAATTTAGACATATGCTTTATAACAACAAGATAAATTTAATGGTTGCACATCCTTCTGTCAAGGAGTTTTTGCTGAATAAAGACTTCAACACCAAAAGAGTTGGCTAGACTATAAAGGCAATGGAATATGAAATTGAAATCAAAGTTACCAAGCTGGTAAGAGGTAAGGGTTTATGTGAACAACTTGCTGGAAATGGAGATAGCACTCCAAAAAATGATTCTGAAATTGTCTTGGCCCTAGAAGACAATAAACAAGTTACAATCCCAGATTCTCAGAATGATTGGGTGGATGATATGGTTACCTTGTTGCAAACAAGATGATTTTCTGAGGGATTGGAAAGATCAAAACTGAGGTATTTTAGATTAAAATCCATTCCTTATTGTTTACTCAATAATTTTTTTTTTTTAAAGGATTTGCAAGGTGTTCTGTTAAGATGCATTAAACCTAATTAGATTGATCATATTCTGCATGAGTTCTATAAAGGGCCAGCTGGAGGCCATTTCTCACCAAGAGATACTTCTCTTAAAATGATGAAAGTGGGCTATTATTGGCCAAATATGTTTAAATATTCACATGCCTGGGTAATGAAGTGCAAACAGTGTGCAATGTTTGCTGGAAAAGAGAAATTATCAGCGCTGCCTTTACAACCAATCCAAGTTGACCAGCCATTTATGAAATGGGGTCTTGATTTTATTGGTGTTATTAACCCACCTTCAAGTGCAGGTCATAAGTGGGTACTCACAACTACTGATTATTTTACAAAGTGGATAGAAGCAGTTTCTCTCAAGGAGGCAAATGAAACAACTATTTTGAACTTCTATGAAGATTTGGTTTACAGATTTGGAGTACTAGATTCCATCATCTCAGATAATGCACTTGCATTTATAGGAAATCAAGTTGCTAAATGGGTTGTTAACAAAGGAGTGTACCTAACTACATCATCAAATTATTACCCACAAGGTAATGGGTAAGCCAAATAAACCAATAAGAACCTGGTTCAGATCATAAAAAGGACCCTAGAGGGTAACCAATGTTCTTGGCATGAGAATTTGAAATCAACACTTTGGGCTGATAGAATAAATCCAAAGAGGTCAACTGGAATGTCTCCTTACATGCTGGTTTATGATAAGGAAGCTATATTAACCATTTCAATTGAGTTTCTAGCACTTGATTTCATGCATCAATTGGACATGATTGATGAGGAACCTATGGTAGCAATGTTGGCTCAGTTGAATAAGTTGGAGAAGAAAAGGAGAGATGCATTGCAGAAAATTGAGTTTCATCAAGCTCAAATGAAGAGATCATTTGATAAGAAGGCATCTCCCAAGAGTTTCTAGCTAGGAGATATTGTTCTAAAATGGGATGAATTGAAAAGTAAACCAGGAAAGCATTCCAAATTTGATGCTCTGTGGGCTAGTCTATATGTCATAGAAGCCTACATGCCACACAATGCTTTATGTTTGTCTACACTTGAAGGATAAGAGTTAGCAATCCCAGTTAATGGGATCCACCTCAAGTGTTTCTTTGAGGTTAGTTTGGTGTGAATAGGTGCTTTGCATATAGTTAGTTTCCTTTCAGTTAGTTGTAGTTAGTTCTTCTGTTCACACAATGGTCAAATCAGAAAGATACACATCATACATAATCAATAAGTCCCTTGGATTCCCAATTATAAATTATCAATATCTCAATAATGTGATCATGGTGGGAAGAGAAGTTGTTTTCTCAGTTAGTTTGTTTTGTAGTTTCAAAGGCAGAATGAACAGAAACAACAAGATCAATTATATGATATGTGCATGGACATCATACCCATCACATGAGACATGGATAATTTCCTCTATCCCATATAATATGCATCATGCCCACACCTATACCATACAACTGAGGTCACTATTCAAGATCATTCTGCCTTTGGTTTAGTTATTTCTATTTTTGGACAGCCTTTACCATTGTCTGAATTATGTCCACCATATGATACATAGACAAATTCCATTGTATCACATCATAAACATAAGTCCAAACAACAATGATGAAGTACAAGGTGTTTCATAGATGGTTTTTGTTTTCTCTAAGTGTTGATTAGCACAAGTTTTAGTTCTAGGTTCATTTTTCAGTTTTTAGTTGGTTGTCAGTTTTGAGAAGTTCAGTTGTTCCTAAAAATTGAAGACTCTGGCCCAATGGTTAAGCAAAAGGCAATTGGTATGATTTTGTTTAGCAGGAAAATATCCCTAAGAGGTCGCCATAAAATGTTATCATTTTAATTGCACAAAATTGATAAATTGTTTGATATCTTACATTGGATTATGAATTTAATAGTTGTTGTCTTAAAGTTGCAGAATTGTTCAAATTCAAAAGAGAAAGTATACATGCAGCCTAGCGACTATAAAAAGGAGAAAATACTTGCATAAAGGTACATCCTTTCAAACTACTATTCATATATTGAAGACAAATATCTTATTATTACATTCATGATTAAGACTTATGTTGTTCTCTAAGTATTGATCTAACTTAAACTTTCAAATTCAAAAATGGATCATTACATTGAACATTGAAAATGAATGCAATAAGCAAGTATTCCTTTATAGGTTACATCTTTCAGTTGATAATATAGAGAAAATATAGAGTACTGAAAGTAAAAAAAGAAGCATGTTAGTAGTATGAAGTAGGGGTCCCATGCATTGCCTTATCATATGGTTGTTGTTAGTTGGTCTTCTACATGTTGGGGTTGAGCAATGACATCATCTAGATCCTCGTGACTTCTTCCTTATCTCATCCTATTTATTTTGTATTTTTACCTGCATCATGAGAGAAAAATGGTGTTAGATCCAATTGGATCTAATCAATGCATGAAACACAAAAGCATACTACTATTATCAACACTTTCAAAACTACATATCAACTAAGTAAACATCAATACAATAACTGTGTGTGCTTGAATGTGACCTCTAAATCAGGCACAAACACAACATGGTCATTGCTCAATCATCAAATTTGTGAAAATGAACATGAATTGTCCATTCCACAAACTTGATTGAATTGACCTGTTGCCTCCTATTTAGTTAGGGTGTTGAATTTACTCTCAGAACGAGAGCCAACAACCATGACCATTGCTAAAATGGAGGATTTGAAAACATTGAAAACTGAAATGAAACTATGTATTCTATATGAGATGCAATTACAATTTAAGAATGGAAATGCATGTTTTAATCTAAGAAATTGAAAGGATGATAGAATTAAACTATTAGATACATAAGAAAACTAAGTTAATATGCAAAGTGCCATTACTCTAAATGAAATTAGGCTAATTATGCAACAAAAAGCTTAGAAATGAGAGAAAATTGAGACTAGAAATCGCTATAATTTTGATACTCTAAAAGATTGCTTCCCCAAATGAAAAAAAAGATGTCCATAATATAGAAGAACCTGGAAAGAGGATGAAGAGTTTCTTGGAAAGAAACGGCTGACTCTTCATCTCCATGGAGGAAGGTGAGACAAAATTGAAAGATTTATTTAATTAAAGAAGGAATTATTGCCACATGGGTGGCTTTTCACATGAAATTATGGAATTCTTTTGAGGATAATCCATTCAAATAACTAAATAATTGTTTAAATCCTTTTGATGTGTATTAGCCAAAGAGGGTGGAATTAATTTAATTTAAAAGCACTTAGGACTTTAGAATTAAATTAATTAATCATAGGGGTTTTTTAGCTAATAAATCTTGAAAATTTAGGAATTAAATATAGTGTGAGATTTATGCAAATTTAGGTCTTTTGCATTTGAGACTAAGTCAATTAAAGACAATTAGGAAGGAGAATTTGCCTAGTACAATAGGACTTCGATGATGAGAAAATGTAATAAAATTGATTAGAATTGTAAGGTGCCAATTTTGGGGTGTTACATTTTTCCCCTCTTTGAATTGATGTGCGAGCAACGCACTGATTCAAAGAATAGTCTGATGTGACAGATGAAGATTTAGGGAGTCTAGGTTAGGTTTCCAAGACTTTGATCAGATCGAGAAGCAAAACCATCTTCAGAACGAAGCATGATTCTCCAAAGTCTAAGTTAGATTGTGAAGACAGCGGTCCAAATACCAATTAAGAGAAAATCAGAATCAGGGTTAGATTGCCCCAATGTCTGTTGATAGCTGATGAAGATCTAGGACTATCTCCAGAATCAGGGTTAGATTGCCCCAATACAAAGGTTAGCCCTCCAAGATCCAGGTTAGGTTTCCTAGATAATGGTCTAAAGAGATTTTGAGAGCCATCTTCAGAACGAAGAGTGACTTTTAGGAATTAGGGTTAGATTTCCCCAATACCTAATGAGATTTCAAGAATCATCTCCAGAATGAAGCTTAGTCCCCCAATATCTAGGTTAGATTGCCCAAACACTGGTCAAATTGATATCTTTCACAAGAATGTCCCTAGAACAAGGCTCAACCTTCAGGAGTCAGGGTTAGATTGCCCCGATACCTGTCTCAAAAGATAGTCAATAGAGGTTTTTAGGACTATCTCCAGAACGAAGCATAATCCTTGAGGATCCAAGTTAGATTTCTCAGATACCTAGAAAGATAGATGATAAGATGACAAGATGCGAGACATCAAGATGCCCCTAGAGATTCAAGATCATGGAATATCCAATTTTGACCATAATGTACGAAAAACTGAATATGCCCCAAGTGATGAGATGCCCCTAGCGATGGGGACTTTTGATTTAGATCAGACTGATTCAAGAATGATGCGAAAAGATTTAATGATGCAATCATCCTGCCCCCTCGGGAGAAAAATCGAAAGATGACATGTAATGATGATTGAGAGCAAGAAATTGCAGATAGGATCCAAAGAAATCTGAGATAACTCAAGAGAAGGCAAAATTGATTTAGAGCGATTAGGAGGTCCTATTGACTAGGTTTGACCATAGTTGACCAATTTTGACCAGAATTGACTAGAGTTGACTTTGATGAAAAGATTGTAGAAGCCGAGAAAATGATGACGAGAGATGATTCTGACAAGAAAGAAACGTTAGAATGTTGACTGCACAAGCGGCAGATTGCGTCGGTCCTAAAATTTTAAAACATGATTTTGAGCTGCTTAGGAGTGTCAGATTTCAATTTCGATCACGAAGATGGATTTAGAACTAGACACTTGTGCAGTCAAGAGGAATCTAGGAAAAAAGATGAGAACCTTCAAAGAATGAGAAGACAATGAAGAGAGCACCAAAATTATCGCTCTGCAAGCTTAAAATGTGAATGCAAGCCTAAGCTAAATGCAACCCTAGGACTTGGTTGTTGGACTCATTACATAATTATCATCATCGAGTATTTTTGGAACATTAGAGTCAATACAATCCTTACTGGTGCCACTGTGACCATGAGGATGTGGATATGACTTTTCATTGGATAAAATGTAGGAAACAAACATAAGCACCAAGGCACAAAAGCTAAGATGACCTGAACATTCTTTCTAGTTTGATATGGTAAGAGTACACAACTAAACAAACAAAATAATAACAGTCAAGGAGATAGTTCCAACCTCCCCTTGGCATTAAAATAAACAAGATCAAGGGATGTGAAGCTTTTCTGCCTTAATGCAGAAGCTCTTATCACATACACCCTATCTATTTGATGATGTTGGATCATCAAAACCACACACACAAGCAGTAGATAAAGAAAATATCAATAAAATTCATGAGAATAGACATCATACAAAGAAAGATTCAATCATAGCTCAACATGCTCCAAAGTTTACAAATGTGCCTATGTTTAGGGTGTTGAAAAACACCGTTGTGCTTGTGAGTGCATTATGTTTGATTGCTATCGAGAGATGTTTACGTTGTGATATCTGATGTGTGTTGAAAAACACAGATGTGTCCAAAGAGAATGTTGAAAAACACTGTTTGATTGGGGTGTTTAAGAAACACCAGTTTGTGCTAGTAGATGGTTGTCCTTTTAGAACTGAGAATATTACTAACTCGAGTGTAAACTGAAGATGCCATCAAAGTGGGGAGCCATGCCCCCAAGTAATGAACAAATTGATGTCGAATATGCAGATAGAGAGTTTATGTGAGAAATATCAGTAGTACAGTGACAATAGGTAGACGCAATGAGAATCACTGGTGACTGACACGAGAAATATTCTAAAGTATAAAGATTAGCATGAGATCTAGGCATCAACAGGAAAACTCAGTGAGAACCACTGGTGACTGATGCAAAGAGGAGAGAGACTCCAAAAAATAGGACAATTCCCCCTAGACCAGGAAGATGCCCCCGAGTGTGACTAGTTTCAATCCATGTGAAGTCGAGCAAAATCTTGAAGATGACTGAGAGTGAATGCATGAGCGAGCAAACTAAAGCAGGAAAGCAAACTAAAGCAGGAAAGCAGGAGAGCAAACTGCAAGAAAGCCAAGAGATGCCGTGATAGATAGAGCATTGTGGAACAAGAGGCGCTTGTTTACCAGGTTTTCACCACTTGGTAGAAATTCTATTTTTTCTACCATGACGCCTGTTTACCAGGTTTTCATCAATGACACATTTTTCTCTTTTTCTCTTTTTTTGTATTTTTTGTTTTTTCAATTTTTTTGGTATTATCAAGGTGCCTATTTACCAGGTTTTCACCAGGATAATAGATACATAAAAGCACCTATTTGCTAGGTTTTTACTAAGATGATCATTTTTTAGGACATTTTGCAATTTTTAGGATTTTTTTAGAATAGAGTATGTACATGAGCATTCAGAAGATATCTCAACTGTAGAACTTCTTCAGATGAAGAGCATTGATAGGCTCTTTAAGATGTTCTCCCTCTGTGGTAGAGAGATGGTAAGTGCCAGACCCAAATACTACAGTGATAACATATGGACCAAGCTAGTTTTGTTCAAATTTCACTTTCTGGACCCGCTGCTGTTGATTCTTGGGGTTCTCTCTTAGGATGAGATCACCCATTTGGAATTCCCTTGGTCTTACCTTCTTGTTGTAGCTTTTAGATATTCTCTTCTGATATGCTCGGAGATGATCCAATGCCACTTTTCAATGTTCATCTAGTAGTTCAAGCTCTTGTAGCCGAGATATTCTGATATCATCATCAGTAATGAGGCCCTTCAGAGAGACTCCTAAGGTAGGAATCTCAACCTCAATAGGAAGCACTACATCTACACCATAAAATAGAGCAAAGGGCGTGGCCCCTGTTGGTGTCTATATACTAGTGTGGTAAGCCCATAAAGCTGAATTAATCTAGAGATGCCAGTCTCGTCCAAATTTGTGTACTGTGCGATGTAAGATCTTGAAAATAGTCTTATTTGAAGCTTCCACCTATCCATTACCCTGGGGATAATAGATAGAAGACCAGTGATGAATAATTATGAACTTAGTGCATAATTATTTTAGATCCTTATTCTTGAATTGCCCCAATGTCTAGCAAGGTGTAGGACATTGCAAATGGATTAGAAAGCTGATGTATGAGACAAATGGCCAATGATGGATGAATAGGGTGAATGCGACCCTCAAGGACACTCTCTTCAAGATTACCCAAGCTAGGGAAACAATAATATAACAATGTAGGCTCATGGAGTGATGTTGTATAACATTTAGGGTAATGACCTGATGTCATGAAAATTATGTGGTCCAAAAGAGTGGACATGTCAAGAGACTTTGAAGAACTTGTTTTTCAATTTTGATCAAGACCAAGGGGTCAATTTCATAGGATATGATATAGCTATGATCAGAATAAAGGTTTATGGAGGTATAAGTGCATGTTTTGGATTATGATAGGAATGCACAGAGATAGGAAGGATAGGCTTGGGATAAGAAAGATCATGATAGGATAGCATGCATGAGAGAAAGTAAATAGGCTAATGGAAGGGATCATGAATGTCAAGATACATGATGCTCATGGATAGGCTCAACCTTGTCAAGATCAACAGAAGGAACATGGATGTTCACAAGCTAGCTGGATGTAAGATATGATAGGAGAAGATGACATGGAAGGAACTTTCCCCCAAGTGAAGAGTGCAAGTAGGAGGAATTACGCATGATGCCTATTTGCCAGGTTTTCATCATGGTACTTATCCAAGGTGCCACAAGAAGTGGTTTTCGCCATAGGATAGATTGATTTATCTTTACTTTTTCTACCAAGGTGCCTATTTACCAGGTTTTCACCAAGGCACTTTTTCTTTTTTTCTTTTTTTTTTTCTACTTTTTTATTTTATTTTATGGAGGAACTTAAGCTTCTAGCTCTTTAGATAGTGCTCCTCTAAAATATATGTTATAATAGGCCAAGGCCGCTGAAAGTATGCTCACAGATGCTGATAGGGTGATGAAATGAAAGATAAGGAAGATGGAAGCCAAGATTTTATGCAATGGACTGGATGAGAGAAAAAGAAGGAATGTAAGGACCCAATATGGAAGGAGAGTAGGTGACAATATCAACATCAACACACTCTTTGAAGGCTAGTGTATGGATTGATTTTTTGATGTATGAATGGGTAGGGATCTTGGTACATAAGGACCCAAGATGGAGGAAGTATTCAAGGTAATGGATTTTGGGCCATGAGGACCCAAAATAGAGTTGGAAGATGGACAATGTGTGAAAGAAGATGAAGTGGAAGCCTTTGGAAGCTTGGATGCCAACTCTAACTTTTCCTTTTTGTTCAATTCTTTTAAGATAGACTTGGGAATCCACATAACTTTTGATTTTCTTTTTGTGTCCAAGTCCTTTAGAAGAGACTTGGGAATCCACATAGCTTTTGATTTGCCATTTGTATCATATGATTTAGAACACAATTCTTTCATAATGGATTTAGGAACCCATATTTTATTTGATTTGGTTCTTTTCTCGGTGGACCTATGTGGTCTCTTGAATATTTCCTTTTTCTTTGTAGTCACATGTCAATTAGATGGGACATAGAGATCTTCATATGTAAGTGGATTTTTGTATTTCTGATTTTTTTGTTGCACATCCAGATTGCTTCCAAAAGAATTAGGAATTGTGGATGAATAGGGCCGATATGACTGGTTCATATGGAGGGCTTGATAGGGAGCTTTCAAAGATGCATGTCTTTGTTGATCTTGATAGGAGATAGGGTAAGTGGATGACAAGCTATTATTGATAGGCATGGTAGATGGGGGGACATAAGGACCCAATATAGATGGAAGGTTTGACGGTCTCATCTTTGGGATATAGGGACCAAGGATGGATTTGGAAGATGAAGAAGACTGATTCTTACATTTAAATGGAGGGATATAAAGTGTAGAGGGGATATCAACATCTTTAGAGTGAGTTGCATGACCAAGGCTCTTCTCGTTTCAATTTGCCTTTATATCAATAGGTGCATGAGTAGCTTTGATAGGAGCAATTTTGATAGGAGCAGCTGAAGCTTCAGGGGGTTTATTTTTCTGCAAGGGATATGGAGGAATGATGCTTTCTTGAGGTGGATATGGAGGAGCATGACAAGGAGATGAAGGGTTTCTCTGATCTTGACAAGGATCTTTAGACAGTGTACAAAGGGTACCTTTCTCTTGATTTTCAATAGGTACATTAGAGATGGTGGAAAGGATATCTTGATCTTGCTTGGGAGATGGATAAGATATAGGAGATGTAAGATCTCCTTATAGGATTAAATGGAAGGGGATGATAGAATCATCATGGGACTCTTGAGGTATGTGACTTTGGTCAACTATTGGATAAAGATGGATGGTGTCTTGATCTTGATCATCACTGATATATGTTTCTTCACATTGTGGATTCTCCTCTTAACATGGAGCCACTTCTAAGGACGAGGTAGGAGTTTTGACCTGCATATGGGATTCTTGACATGTTGATGGACAGTCATTTGGAATAGGAATGATAAGCATTGAAGCACATGGAAGCTTTGGGTCTATGATCTTTGAAGCCTAAGAAGGACTTGCAGTCGCTTGTGGATTAGCTTGGATCTCTATTAGAGGTAGTCCTTGAGAGTAGACATAGTCATCATTAGGTTCAATCCTTGATAGAGATGGGGAAGCTTTAGGAGATGGAGGAATGGTGGAAGAAGTAGATGTGGTATGGGAAACGTTGCTAGACATGGATTCCTGATATTGATCCTTCTTGAGATTAGTATCTTCACTAGATGATTCATTAGCATTTTCCACTTCGATTATGCCATCATCTATGAGATCTTGGATTTTATGTTTCAACTCCATGCAATATGAAGTTTTATGCTTGTTATGTTGATGATATGCAAAATAGTTACTAAAGAAGTTGGATCCACATGATGTGGCTGGAGGCAATGTGATGAGATTATGCTCAAGAAGTTTCTCCAATGTTGATTGACAAGATTGTCCCAAAGGAGTAAAGATTCTCTCTAAAGGATAAATAGATGCTTCTTGACTTGCAATATCCTTCTGTTGCAGATAGAAAATACTTTCATCTAATTCTATCATAGTTTCCTATACATTCTCTTGATCAAAGATAGGATGGTCATAAAACTGGTCTTGATCAAAGTTGGGATTGTCATAAAATTGTTCTTGATCAAAGTTGGTATTCTCATAAAATTGTCCTTGATCAAAGATGGGATTGTCATACCAAGATTTATCCATGTTGGAAGAAAGTTTGGAGATATAAGAATCATGATCAAGTAACAAAGGAAAGGTTGATCTTAATAAGGATTCATCAGATGAAGTATCCTTTTCCCCCTTTAATCATTGGAGTTCAAATTCCAAAGTTTGAAGTTGTTTTAATAAATTTTCCCTAAGAATCTCTTCTTTGCTTTTAGACATTGTAAGATTGTCTTGATGCGCTTGCTTAGAAGATTGAACAGAAGGTATGATGAATCAATTGATTGACTAATAGGTGCTAAAGTGATATCAAAGTGCTAATTAAGTCCAAGACCAAAGGACAAAGGAGATAATGTCCAACTGAGACAGAGGTAGCAATGAATCTGATCTTGAGTCAAGGTGGACGAACCTGCTTTTGCAACTCAGGATAAGGACAGCGCAGATAAAGATGATAAGATAACAAAGGACTTGGTCAATTGGACAAGTGTAACAACATCAGATTTCAAGATAGCGATAGGTCAGAATAATAAGAGATTGCAGTTGCATGTGAACTAGCAGAAGCATTATGACAGTGCAAATTTTAGAATAGACTAAATGTAGTAGGATAGACCAATGAAAGACCAAGTTTCAACAAGTTTTGAAACAAATTGGATAGATTTTTGATAGATCATTGAAGTTTCAGACAAGACAAGATAGGAAAATATCCAAAGTTTACACTTTTCCAGATCATTTGACTGTTGTTGTTATTTTGGTAAACACTCACACAAAACACATCATGGAGATTGTTTGCAGTACCAGAACAGACACATCACAATACTAGGATAGCCAGGGCAGTATCTGTTGAATCCCCACTTGAATTGAAGTTCAGCTATGCTTACTCATAGTAGACAACTTAGAATCTTGGAGGCACGGGCTCCTCCTCACATGTGCACTCACTTCTCAGGTACACCAAGCTTCGAACCCCAAAGGAATTGCTTCCCAAAGGGCCGTTGTCTCTACTAAGAGCCGTAAAAGTGTGGGGCATCTTAGTCAATCTCTAACCTTTCACACCAATAGATAGAGGGTTTTTGGATACTATAACAATATTTTGTAGTAAGGACATCCATTCAAGTAGTTTTGATCAAGTCATTTTCCCAATAAAGGGGGCTCTCCCAATCCTTTCAAAGCAAGGCTTTCACCTTAATGATGTCGGAACTTTAACACACCACTAGGGTACTAGAGGAGATTTTGGTTGCCACAACAAATTCACACATGTACATCATGAGACTAATCACAATGGCATTTTTTATATACCGGTTTGGAAGGGCTTGGCTTTAGCCTATTACCGGTTGGGCATCCACTCTCACAGGCTCTGCTAAAGCTCTTGGGAGGTAGCCACACTAGATGAATCATATGAATTTCTCTTACACCCAAGATCCATAAAGGCAAGGGGAGAGGATGCGTTCATATAGTTCTTGGAATTAAAATCTAGAAAACACTTCAATCACATGAGATAGTGATTCATTTTAAGCACCAACCGAAGTGTGTTCAAACTACCAAAAATAGACATGAGAGTTTTGTGAAAACACGCAAGGTCTTTGACAAGCATCCTGTAGTAAATACATTAGTAGTTTGTAATTTATTTCTTCATTTCAGCATCCTATAGCCCACTGTTATGCTATCAAAGAAATCAGAGAGATAAAAACAACATGTGAAAATAATCAAGAAAACAGAAACAGTAATTGCAGAAACTGTGAAACTTCCAAATATTGTCACCAAGTCTAGCATGAGGAAGTACAAGGCTTCACGTGTGGAAGTACAAAGCTTCGCATGAGGAAGTATAAGGTCTCGCGTGAGAAATCTCAAGGCGCCACGCAAGGAAATGCAATAGTTGGTGCGAGAAAGAACTTTCTTGTATGAGAGATTGATAATGAAAGCAAAACTTTGCACGGTTATGTGGGAAATTTTGCGTGAAATTTCACTGCAGAGTCGTACAACAAACTATTTCATGTCACAAATTCAATTTTTGGGTGAGTATAGGCATATTTGTAGTTGTTTTAAATCAAAATGACATTCCACATGCAATGGTGGAGTCAAATTTGACTCAAAGTGAATGTAAAAAATGACATAAAATAGAATTGACATTAAATATATAATATGAGGCCAAGAATTGAATATCTTTCCCCACGGTGGGTGCCAAAATGTGTGTTCTTGAATGTGACCTCTAAATCAGGCACAAACACAACATGGTCATTGTTCAATCATCAAATTTGCAAAAATGAACATGAATTATCCATTCCACAAACTTGATTGAATCGACCTGTTGCCTCCTATTTAGTTGGGGTGTCGAATTTACTCTTAGAACGAGAGCCAAAAACCATGACCATTACTAAAATAAAGGATTTGAAAACATTGAAAACTAAAATGAAACTATGTATTCTATATGAGATGCAATTACAATTTAAGAATGGAAATGCATGTTTTAATCTAAGAACTTGAAAAGATGATAGAATTAAACTATTAGATACATAAGTAAACTAAGTTAATATGCAAAGTTCCATTACTCTAAATGAAATTATGCTAATTATGAAACAAAAAGCTTAGAAATGAGAGAAAATTGAGACTAGAAATCACTATAATTTTGATACTCTAAAAGATTGCCTCCCCAAATGAGAAAAAAGATGTCCATAATATAGAAGAACCTGGAAAAAGGATGAAGAGTTTCTTGGAAAGAAACGGCTGAATCTTCATCTCCATTGATAAAGGTGAGACAAAATTGAAAGATTTATTTAATTAAAGAAGGAATTATTGCCACATGGGTGGCTTTTCACATGGAATTATGGAATTCTTTTGAGGATAATCCATTCAAATAACTAAATAATTGTTTAAATCCTTTTGATGTGTATTAGCCAAAGGGGGTGGAATTAATTTAATTTAAAAGCACTTAGGACTAGAGAATCAAATTAATTAATCATAGGGGTTTTTTAGCTAATAAATCTTGAAAATTTAGGAATTAAATATAGTGTGAGATTTATGCAAATTCATATTTTCTGCATTTGAGACTAAGTGAATTAAAGACAATTAGGAAGGAGAATTTTCCTAGTACAATAGGACTTTGATGATGAGAAAATGCACCATAATTGATTAGAATTGTAAGGTGCCAATTTTTGGGTGTTACAATAACAAGATATACATCTGCAGTAACTAAATTAAGTATCAAAGGGACATAGTTTTATGAAACCTTTTACTACATATAGTTGATATCCTACATTAGAAAGGGATTTCTATTTAAGAAAATAGGGCATCCACATGATAGGTCAATGAATCCTATCAGCAAACCCACATTCATACATAAATGTCATCTCACATGACATTTACATACAAACATAGATTTGCTGATTGAATCCATCAACCTAACATAGGGATTCATAACTGATTGTGTGCAAGCGAGACATGTCCACAAATTCTAAGGTATGATATGCAGGAAAGAAAAGAAGACAAAACAGACTAATAGCAATGATGTTATAAGAGATACATATGAAATGAAATGATGCAGAGTGTTCCTAAATAAAAAATGTGACAACTAACAAAGAAGCAGACTTGTAGGATAAATGAGAGATGGAAAATCATATACACATGGTTCAATCATCAATTGACACCACATAAGTACTTCAACTCATTATTGTTCTGGGTATTATCATTCTTTGTTAAAGCTATGAAAAAGGAAGTAGTGATATCCATTCTATAATAGTAAGCATACACAGAATGAAATATCAGTATTGCTGTTATAAGAGATATGTGTGTAGGAAAGAATGAAAAAGTGCAAAGGGTGGAGTCAACAAAGATACATTCAGTTAGTTTTTCATACCACAATGATTAGTGATGTCATATATTCCTAAATGGTGTTATAAAAGATACTGGGTCATAGAAGATGGCATCTAAGTCATGGATGAAAAAGCATAAGTTTTCACAGAGGGATTGAATGAACATAATGGTCTGAATGTTGATTCACAAGTGTCTTTTTGGCATTTTTATAAACTAAATTGTTTATTGTGTTCACTAATCTAAAAAGTGCATAACATTGTTGTTTGAAATTTTAACAAAATATTTTGTAGTATTTCAAGCTGACTGGTTTCAACTTCACAATCAGAGAAAACAGATGCAGAACAGGCTGAAATGCTACTGAAAGTGCCAAAATTATAAACAATCAAGATCAAATCATTGAGTACAATTTCATGAATACGAGTACAGTATATCTTTTCTGATTCAAAAGTACAAATTCAACAATATCACTAATTATTACTGATTGCAGAAAGAATGCTACAGAATTGTGTTTTAAAAGTATCATAAAATGTTTACCAAAATCTATCTTTGCGTGTCACGAGCCCGTGCTTGAACTTCATTGATAATAAACAAGAATTTTATATCTTATTACATTTCTTTTGAATAATTTAGTCTTAGCATCAAAAGAGAATTATTTTTAAGCCTGG
This sequence comes from Thuja plicata, assembly GCA_018584345.1. Lineage (NCBI taxonomy): Eukaryota > Viridiplantae > Streptophyta > Pinopsida > Cupressales > Cupressaceae > Thuja > Thuja plicata. Next base: position 1,800,263 of record MU225932.1, read on the forward strand.
TAATTTGTGCCAGTAAGTCTTAGAATGTTCTCTATTTTCAAGTACCGAATTCAAGTACCAAAGTGACTACGCCATCAGATAAAAATAAATGTAAGTCTGAAGAAATGACTGAAAGAAAGTATGACTGGAAAATATGTTCAACATTGGTAAAATATATACAGAACAGTCAAAATGAAGACCAAGTCATATGCACATTACAAGTTTTTTTCAAAGAAATAAGCTAAAAGAGTTCATTTTAAACAGGGATTATGCTACAGGAACTTTAATGCAGTGAGTTTTTGAAGCTTTAATTTATTTTTATAGAGCTGATCGTGTTTGACTGTGTATTGATAGAAATGAATGATTGGTTTTTTCCAAGTGTGTTGACAATGGACTATATTATGCATTCATTTTATCAAGTTGTAAGTTCAATGTTTTTTTACAAGATTTACAAAGTCAAATATACATCTACAACCAAGTTATGGAAGTAACAATGTTGACAGTGAAGAAAAAAAATATGAACAAAGATGTACTTTATGGGCAGGAAACAAAGTGGGTTTTATTTTTTGTCAACAAAGTATCATTTTTATGTGCAACCAAAAGATGAAGAAATAGGAAGACAAAGATGTTCTAAATTTGCCGACAACAATACAAAGAAAAGTGAACAGAAGTCAAAATGAAGCTCATTTCTATGCTACAATGGCGGCACCAAACAACAAGATGGGTTTCATTTTTAGACAAAGAAATACTACTATTAGAATGTTTTATCACTAACTTTTGCTTAAGTTCAGATTTACAAAGAAAAGCTATGGATCAAGTTCGAACAAGAAAGTACTAAAAGTAAAAATAAGAGGATACCTTATCTTTTAAGACTTGCAGATGGAGCCCAAGTTTGAAGCTTAAGTTACTTTATGCACCATGACTTTGGGATGAGTCTGAAGATGTGGTTGGAAGAGGTCGAGCTTCAAGACCAAGTAAAACAACTCCATATCTTTCAGCCACACTCCAGACCAAGCCCAAGCTTGTGGTGGAGAGAAGACTCAGGTTACAACCCTAGCTCAAGTTCAAAGATGCATTATCAATTGTAGAGAACCCACGTCAAGAGTGGAGTATGTGAACATAAGATTCATGCTTATAATCTTCAGAAGGATTAAAAACTTACCAGTTGAAGGACAATATTTAGTCGCATGTGGACTCAGAGTTCTAAACCCAAGCTAAAACTCAAAGATGAGTCACGTATTTATTCAAAAATTCATGTTGAAGTCATAGTCAACCGTGACTTATAAAAGGAAGCTCAAAATCATGTGGGTTGATCTCATAGTTCTAAACCCATAAGAGAAAAAGAAAACCCAGGGGAGTTACGGCTTATAGATTTGAAGGTAATAGAAATCTACAGTCAAAGCTATGACAATTAATAAGGTAGAACTCAAGGCCGAGTCACGCCATCATTCAAGGCCAAGATCAAACTTTCAAACTCAACTCACAGCCGAGGGCCATGTTTTCATAATTGGGAGCTTCTCATTCGCAGTCAAAGAAAAGAAAAAGAACCAAAACTAAGTATCAGTCACAAGGTAAGAGATGAATTCAAATGTTTAGCCATAGTCACACATAAGAAAACATGTGGTTGCATACCAGTTAACACCAAGAGTTATCCAGACTCATCTTGAAGACTCCATCATTCAAGGCCGAGCTCAAAGATGAGAACACAACGAACAAAGACATCAAATCAAAATGCCAGTCAACTGATGAGAACCAAGCCTTCATAATATTGAGCTCTCAGTATAGAAAACACATCAGTGAGAGGATAAGTCAATAACAAAGAGCTCCACCTGCCGAGAGCTTGAACTTCATGGAAAATTTTTGCAAGGTCGCGTTGGGGTTTTCATTTTCTTCTTGTTTCTTCTCTACGAAGATAGACATAACACTAGTTTTCAAAGATTGAGATATCCCTTTGGGAATTTGGAGTCCACCAAGAAATTGCATTCAATGCCATCAATGCAGATGTCAATTCATGCAGGATTAAACTGACACCAGTGCCACCTTGCTCTATTTTTGCATCATGTTGCAAGTGGGTCGAATAGTCATGTCGAATTTCCCCACTTTGCATTTTTATACACTTAGAGATTTATTTCTAAAGTTAGGAGTTTGGAATAGCTAGGTTGATACTTAATATTGGATTTTTATTCAAATAATTTAAACATTGGTAAAATATTGTAAAAGGATTTCAACTCCTTATTTTAAGCCAATATTTTGGGCACTAAGTGTGGAATTTTCTTAGGGCTAGATTTTAGGCATGATTTATGCCTTAGATTTAGGGTTTCATAGAGATCATGGAAAGCTTTTGAAAACTGTATTATAGGAATTATTTGGTCTGAATTTCAAGGGATCTATCTGGTTTATAGGCACTTTTAGGGGGAGTTTTCATTTTTAGAATTAGCCTTGGAGGCTATATTACTGAACTTCTTTTTCATTTAAAGGGGTTCAGAATTTGGGGATTTTGAGGTATTAGTGAACATATCGTTCCTTTGCCCATTTCCTTTGTCTTTTTTAGCCATTTTGCATATTTTAGAGATAATAAAACTAGATTTACAATTCATACATATTTTCTGAGTCTTGCATCTATCATTTTCAAGTTTTTATGCATTTAAGTGTTTATCCCTTTTTAAGCACAAATCAATGAATTACTACAAATTCCTTTTCTAGGTTTAAAGAATTGACCTTTTGCATAAAGTTATGTATTTGTTGGTTGAATTATTATTATTAGTTGTACCTATGTGCATAAATGTTGTCACACTTCTATGAATCATTCCATTCAAGGTTGCTCAAGAATGAGGCCTCAAATATCGATCCATAGCTCTCTAGTCATGGATGTGTAAAAATGTAAAATGAAGGCCC
>MU225932.1:1819553-1864160 GCA_018584345.1 Thuja plicata
ATGACATGTCACTATCCACATGGACAACACAAGTGTCAAGTGACACCAAACAAAATATACATCACATTCACAAATGACATGTCCAAATAACAACATAAATTAAAACTATTAACACACATTTAAATTAAATTAACAACAAGGGTCACATATTCAACAAGGTTTCAACCCCTTATTGGATTAAACCTTGGATTACTAAATTCACATGTGTTTAGCCCTGGTTCTCTAAAAAATTCCATGGTTCCCATTTCTGCATACTAAACTTCGAGCATCAGTAGTCCAAGATGATAAAATTACATGCAATATATATATTCAAATTATAATTTGCAACATAAATCTATAAGCAGAATTAAGCCTCTAATTGAAATTTTCATACATAAATGTTTAAAACATAAGAATTCCTTAATCAACATGACATAACATTCATAAAATAGTCAAGTCAAATCATAATTTAGTCTTCTCATCAATTCACTGATCTAAACATATATGATCAAAGTCAACCACCTGTTCTAGGTCTAATCCAAATCAAAATGTAATCCACACAATATAATCATTGTCACATCATAATATCACGAGTCCCTGTCGGGATAACAAAAATTGTATCAATGTATTGAAACATAAAGTGTCAAAGTGTGATCAAACAATAAAGCTATGATGGGTTGGGGTGAGGCCTCACATCTTTTTTTAATAAATTAATTCATTTTGAATGCACATTTATGATTTTATAATTAATTTAATTCCTTTTTTATTTAATTGACAATTTTGTAATTTTTATTTAATTAATATGTCATAATATCAATTAAATAATTAACATAATGTTTATTTGCCAATGTAATGTGATTTTAGGAATTAATTAATTAATCAAGTAAGATAATCGATTAGGACCTAGGTTTTAGGTCAGATCAGTTCAAATTCAATAATTGCCTATTTGATTTAGGACTTAGGTTTAATCAAGATTAGGGTTTCTTGATTAATTACTGAGATTGGGGGTCTAGGGTTTAGGTGACCATTTTTAGGTGATTACACTTCTCAGTGGGAATTTAATGCTTACATGTGATGGGATTTTTTATTTTATCAATCATTCAAGTCTTATTTTTCATAATTGCCAAAGTTGTGGAGTGGAGCAAAGTTGCAGTGATCGCATTCAAATTTTCAAGTTATTTGCGAAACAGGTAATTTTCTGATACTGGTGTTTCTGAGTTTTGAGAAATTTGAAGGAATAATAGGGTTTGCAGTAAGAAGGTTTTATTCTCAAAGTTGTTAATTGTTATACTTTAAAACCATAAATTCAAAATTCCTCTGAGAAGAGAGTTTAAAGGGAAAGTAGACTACTAGGAGAGAAATGTGTGTGATGACATGTTACAATAGTTGACTAGGTCAACTAATGATTCAACCAAAATGAAGGAGGTAGTCCCCAACCACCCACATTTGAAAATTAGCGGGGGTCTGTATGATTTGGGTAAATGGGTTAGAGATGCCAACATATGTATGAGTGGTCTATCTCTTTTCAAAGTAGTATTCGGCCAGAGAAATGCCTTTGCCCCAAACTGTAATGTATGGCAGTTTGATGTAGGAAAATTAGTGGTCCCTGGAGTTTTTATGGATATAGACATGCTTATATAGATAGATAAGAATTATGATAGCATATCTAGAGTGGTTAGGGATAAGAATGGACACATCATGATCAGTGTGACTGCATAAGAAATTAGAGAAGTTTTTAGGTTGAATGATCAAGATACCCCTATGGATAAGATTGACTTCAATTAGTTTAAAGAGATATATCAAGCTCAAAGGAGCTATCTTAGAGAAGGACCACTGAATAAATTTTTTAACAAAGTTGGGGACTTGTTTTTGGTAGGGCCAAACACCCAAGAACCTTTAAAATTGATTACTTTGCTCCAAAAGCTAGAGGAGTATATAGGGCTCTTTGTCAAATCTTTTGGGATGATAGAGAAAATGAGATGCCCATTCATTATATGTTCATGAAGGTCCAGATCTTGCATCATCATTTAGAAATAATTTTGTATTTTGCTCCATACATTGTAGACCTAATTCATGAGGGTTTGATAGGCATCAACAACTCTAAAATTGCCAAACCTTTTGCATGGTACTCCATGCTGATGCACATGTTTTTTATTTAAGGGGGTAGATTACTTTGAGGAAGAGATGAACCTAATGAGATTCAAGGATGATGAAGATATGCCTTTGAAATTATGGAATGAAGATATGTCTTGGGATAAGAAAGAAGAAAGTTATATCACTTTTGATAGATGTTTTTCTGCCAAACTTAGGGCATTACTGCTGTCTGATGATCCTAGAATTCCTGTGTCACTATTAGAAATTTTGAGGCCAAGGGAATATAATCAAGATCTTAATATGGTACATAATTGGGGTGAAATTATTCTTTACCCAATATCAACAGTGTACATAGATTATGGCTTCAGAGGAGTGCCAGATGTATTACCTTATAGAGTGCCCCTCAAGATGGGATTAGAAGAAATTATAAGGCAGATTGGAGGCCTACAAAAAGAAGAACTAATAGGAAGAGGGAAAGGAACCATTTTCCACACAATCATAGTTTCCCATCAATTCATCATCACAAAGGGAGGATGGAAACACTTGCAAACATATTTGGACCCTTATAATTTGATTACTGCAATGTCAAGATGTGTTGATCCAAAAGAATTCATCAAGGATATGTTCAAGAAGTAGACAAGATTCTTAGTGTTGGACCATCAGTTCAAATTTCCTGAAGATGTGACTAGAAATGAATTTGATCTAATAGAGCAAGAGATCAGAAAGGAAAAATGGTTAGCATACAAGAAAAGCCTTGATTATGTGCAATAGTTTGATAAGTTGTATGACCCTTTGAAGGATTTTCAGCCATGGGCTAAGAAGATTGAGTCCTTAATGGTGATGTTTGAAGACATCATGCAGGCATTAAACCAAAAAAATGATATCATTTTACAAACAAATCTAGAGAGGTCCAAGGCAATTTTGAGTAGGATAATTCCTATTAGAAATGTCCCACCAAGGAAGTATGTGGTATACCAAAGGAGAGGATATAGCATAGTCCTGCCAAGAGATGAAAAGACCCTTGATCCAAAATGGAAAATGCCATTAGACTCTAGTACTCAATAATTGCCATCCCCCAAAAGGAAAAGGGTAGAAGAAGATCCACAACAACAACAACAACAACAACATGAAAACATCTACTCTCCTTCCCAATCTCCTATTCATATAGATGAGCAGGTTGTAGCAGAGCAATTGTTACAAATGGGAAATCCTGGCTAGATATATGTCACAGCCCAAGAGCTATAAGAAGGGATGCATGAAGCTCCAAAACATGTTGAACTAGATCTAAGAGTTGCAGAATATGCTGGGAAATAATTAGATCCATTAACACAACATGATAGTGACAAGTTTCTCTTTGATGATAATTTTGTTAAAGCTAGAGCATTTTTGCAATTCTTATGGAGAATTCATATCAATAAACTCAAAGATAAATGCTAACAAAAGAAAGAGGAACAACCTCCAAGGAGCAAAGAAGAAATTGAAAATGAGATAAAACAAGATATGATATCCAAGTTCATGAAGATAACTCCTGAAGAAGAAAGAGAGTTGTTCAAGAAAGAAGGGGTGTTAATACTTCCAGAGTGGGACATAGAAGATGCTATTGTTTTTTATGTTGTGAGAAAGGAAACCAAGACTGTCCATGCTACTGAGGTAGAGGCACAACAAGCATCAAAGGGAGTGAAATTCAGTGAAGATCATGTATCCCTGGTTATGTGACAAATAAGAAAGAAGAGCCATAAGACAACTCATGGAGATACTCAGGCTGGACACACAGGTAGCCTCCTATTAAAAATATTTGCAGACACTTTAGGGGTAGAAGCAGCTGGCCTCACTTTAGAATAAGCAAAATTCAGCATGAAAGTGGGTGAAAACCAAGAAGAAGAGATTGAAAGCCTAAGAACAAAATTTGAGACATTAATGAAGACTTGTAATGATGAAAGAATAAAATCTATTGAAAAGGATAAGAGGATTGCTATCTTAGAAGGAAAACAAGTAGCCCAATATTCTCCTCAGAGAATGATAACACGGGATCCATATCATCCTGCCACATCTAGTCCAATTGTGACTTATCCTCCTTCTCCCATGCCATCAAGTCCTACTACACAGGAAGAATTGGAATTAGAAAAGGAAAGATTAATTGCTGAGAGGACTAAGTTAGAAGAATCAAGGAAAAAATGGGATTTAGATTGTGCAACATTTAAAGAAGAAAAGGCATGGATACAACAAAGGTATGCCAATAAAATACATGCTACTCTCATGCAATGTACTCAGGATTTAAGCTCTATTGCCATTTACTTGCAAGGAAAGAAAATAATTAGCATAATGGATGAGTTCAATATAGATAAGGATAAATGGGGCCAAATCATGGATAGATGGAAGGGAAAGAGGTAAAAATTGAAGTTTTTCTATTCTACATCCAAAGAAGAAAATAATGTTAAGATTATACTAACCAGCACTTATAAATGCATTAAATTAATAATGGACTTAGACATAAAAAGGAGCATCATCTTGAGGAAGGTAGAGACTTTGAGGAAGGAATATTCAAAGGATCATTATGAGATGTTTCCTAATATTTTCAAGAAAAGTGGTGAAATAAAGAATGAAGCATTGTGGATGACATAGATGAATGAGGTGTTGACAACAAGAACCAATAGTATTATTACTTTGGAAAGCACACTTTTGTTTTCCCAAACTGTTGAGATCGTTAGTAAGGCCAGGGAATTTTTTGAATTCTGGAAAGAGGAAGTTGAGAAGGCAAGTGTCAGTTGGAATGAGATCAACAGAAAAAATAATTAATTCATTAGTTTCTCTTGGCCAAGTGATGAGGTGTACACCTCTTGGAAGGACAGATACAATGCAGTTGATCAAAAAGAAGGTGGTAATGTGTAGAAGACAACAAATGACAATTCTTCCTAACATTTTGAATAAGATAGGCAAAGCTAAAAGATTCAACATCAATAAGATCAAGGACAAAAAACTCCAAATGGTTACTTATGAAAAAGTTTAAAGCAAGTATAGTACCCAGGCGGTTAGAAGACAAAATACTTTGAATATCTTGTAACAAAAGTGGTTATCACTTCACTTGTTATTTTGTCTTTTTCTTGAGTCTTTTGTTTTGTCCTCATTCCAATTGATCGGTAGCTTGTTGTTGTGCTATTCTATAAAAGGATTCTCAAGATCATTGGAAGGGGCTGGAAAATTTGTATTGTAAACTTTTGTAAGGTTTCAGTCGGGGAAATATAGCATAGTTTGTACTAGATAGGTGTGATAATTAGAAATAAAGTTGAAAGATCTCTTGTAGGTTATTGAAGAGGTTATCTCTAATTACATCTTTTATACTGGAATATGATTCTCTAAAATTAATACAAAGATTGGAATTCCAATCCCTCATGTGTCATATTGTCTTATGAGTTATGAATTTTCTAATTCATTAACATAGAATTTCTCCATGTTTATGTACTTATTTGAGAGTTTTGATCAAGGATCAGATTCAATGATGCTCCAAGTAATACATAGATTCATCTGACATATGCTAGGATTCTATAAGTAGTACAGTTTTGGGATATTTATGTTTATGGCCAAGAATCTTTGATGAATATTGATTTCAGTATATTGTATTTGAGTTAGAGTGTATCCCATTGGATAAAGCACTGATCTAAAACTGATAAATTCTTTATTATTGCATATCTAGTTGCATATTGGCTATGTTTTTATATAAAAAAAACATAAAATCCATTAAGTCTATATTTGTATAAGTTTGTTGTGAATTCCTATCTCATGCTCCATTTCATGGTTGATGTTCAACGCATAATTAGCCAGTTATCTAGTATCTCTTGATTATGTTGAGCTGTTGTGAGATTACTGCTCGATGAATACCATATATAAATATATGAAGGTATTATAGGGTATCCCCCCCTTGGTATAGCAAAACCTAAAGTGTAGAAGAATTGTATGAGTGCTTGTTAGTTTATCCTTTTCTTGCATGGAGTAATATTTGGAGTTGGATTGTCTATAAAATTTGTCAGAAGAAGATGAGGTTGTTGTGTTTTTGTTACAACATTAAAAACTACCAAAAAAATGGTGACTTTACTGGGGAGAGATTTAAGAAATTTTTGTGAACTTGTGAAGAAATCTCTGGTGTTTCATTGATTATATCATTTGACCCATCCGAGTCACCAGAAAAATGGCAATTCCGTTTGGGAATTCTGAAGAATTAAATTATAATCAGTGAAGTGAGGTTTTTCAAGTTGAGCTAGACTCCTAGCCTTCTTACTTATTTTTACCAGTTAGTTGACCATTGAAGTACAATGTTATTTGGGCTATTCCCAAGGTGTTCTTTCATTATTGAAAATTGTTTGGGATTTTCTTAGCCTCCTGTTGTTATTCTGCTGATTTGTGAAATCTTGTTATAACACAAATTTTATTACTCAAAGCTAGTGTGTAATTTCCCAGATAAGTGTTGGGTGGTGACTCAAAGTAATCTCTGCATCAGTGCTGAGTTATAAATCATTTTACACACACTATCTAAATATGAGCTATAAATGTACTATATACAGGATGAAGAATAATCCTGAGGGTAATCTGGAAGCTGAGATTCCATCAACTTCTAGAGCTGGAACTTGAAGGTAGAAGAGGAACACCAAGGTGTAAAATTCCATACCACCTAATTTGAATGAATATATACCAGAGATTCATGTGGGTACAGATTTAGGATTGGGTGTGTATGGTGACTATTACTTTCAGAGAGAGAGATGAAAATGGACCAAGATATGAATGTAAGGTCATCCGTAACGAGCCCCATGGACATGAATGAATGTGAAGAAGCAAAAGTAGAGGTGATGAGAATAGGAATTCCCCTATTGCTCTGAGCTCTCTCTCATCACATAGTCCATGGGCTCATACTCATACAAGAGAACTATCCATTATGGAGGAAAGCTCAGAGTCTGAAATAACTCTCGTAGACTCTAGGGAGATTTTTAAAGAAGTTGGTGAACTGGAAAGAAAGATCCAAGAGAATATTTCCCTAAGACAAAGAAGAGAAAGAGAGAAAGACATGCTTAGATAAAATATGAATAATTAAATAGGCAAATGCAAGATTTAGAAGTAATAAATGCTACTGTTATACCTAAAAAAATTGAATATGAACTTGTTGTCTAGCAATTGTATGATACACAGAAGCCCAAGGACAAAGGTAAATAGAAAGTGACAACAATTGAAATAAATGAGCCAATAAATAAAGGGAATGCAATGGATCCAATGAATAAATTGGATACTAATTTGGAGAGAGCCAAGAGAGAAAGGGAGATTATAGCCAAAGAATTAGAGAAGGCTGAATTGGAGGCCTCTTCTCTTGAGATGAAAAATAAAATTGAATTTCTTAGCCAAAAATTTGGTCCTCCTCCTATTATTACTAATGCTAAATTGTCTCTAAATTCAAGAATGAATCTACCACCACCAACTGGTCTAGGTAATGCTGAATCATCAACTTCTCAAGGTACTGGTTCAACTCAAAAAACACCTGTCTATATAGAAAGGTATAGGCAATTTATTTTCTTAGGTATTCCAGGTTATCCAAATGAAATTCCTAAAAAGATTAGGGCTAAGCTTCCAAAATTTGTTGGTAACAATGTTATAACATGTGAAGAGCATTTAAAGAATTTCATGGATATGATGGATGATTATGAGATTGGACATGATGATATAATGATGAAATTATTTTTTCAATCACTGACTAAGGATGTCAAGGACTATTTTAGAGGGTTGCCCCATAATTGTATTGGATCTATGGATGAAATGAAAGAATGTTTCAAAGATCAATATGGGGATAAAACCAATGAAGGTTTCATGTTGAATGAGTTCAAAAATATAAAGAAGAGCTCAAATGAAGAAGTGGTAGATTTCAACATCAGACTCCAAAGAGAAATGCACAAGTTGATTCAAGTGATGAAATTGGATGAAAAGGTATGTCTTGCTACTTAATTTAATGCTTTTGATGCAAATATGGGTTACATTTTATGGGATAAGAACCCTATAAATATTAGAGAAGCATATAAGGTAGCAGTAAATATTGAGACAAACACAAGGGCTTCAGGAAAAGTGGGTAGGAGAGAAGATTGGAAACCAACCAGGTACAATAAGAGAGAATCAAATAAACCTTTGAATACTAAACCAAAAGAAGATGATAGTCTTAAGTTGATTCTAAGTGCTTTGAAATATTTAAATCCTGGAGAAAGTAGTAACAATAGGATTTCAAACAATGATAAGCCTTCCTATGGCAATTTCAATAGACAACCTAGGATGCAGAATTATCCTTACACTACTCAATGGAAGGATGGGAAACCCATTATCCTACAAAAGAAAGATAAATCTGATGAAAAAACCCCTGACCCTTTACACAAAACCAATGTGAACATGTGCAATGATAATCCTTGGTGTATAGCTTGCCAATCCCCCCATAGTCCTGATTATTGTGTTATTGCTGCAAGAATTTCTGCAAGTGAAGATCAGGAAGATAATGAAGAGAAAGTATATGATTATAGTGGTTGTACCATGACTTCCTCACATGTTTGTGATGAGACATATTATCAACATGATTCTTCTGACATACAAGAATGGGAGATTTATAATATGAGATGCAATGCAGAGGGATGTGATGATACCCCTTTCCTTAGAAGACCATCTGATGAAGAGATTGCTGAAATCATAGAAAACATGGTTGCACAAGAAAGGGGAAACTATAATTTAAGAAATAGAACAGTTGGAAGTGTAGATGGAAAACCTATCGATATTTTTGTTAAAGATACCACAAATAGTACCAAATAGCCACAAGAAAAGGAAAAATAGGTTGAAGGTGCAAATAAAAATATGATCAAAAGAGGCAACAAGCCTACTGGTCCAAATGTTTATAAGTAAAAAGAAAAAACACCAGAAAATTCAATGCCTCCTCCTAAAAGGGAGGATAAGAAACATAAAGGGGATGAATTCAAAATGGCTTCTCAAGTGGAGGATGAGGATTTTATAAATCAAATATTAGATCTGTCTGATATGAAATAAACCCCTATGGATGTGGGGAAACTCTTGTCTCAAATAACTGTTAAGGTACCTCTGTTAGAAATGATGAGGATAGGAGAGCATAAAGAGAAGGCTTTAACATGGATGAAGGGTGTTAGTTAAACTAAGATTATGGGACTAGAGGCAAGTAAGAAATTTTCACACATGAAAGACAAAACCATAAAGGAATTTGATGAGCTTGTTTCAAAGATTACTCAAATTTATTTGGATACCAACATTGTTATTACTACTACAGAAACTGTACATCCCTTTTTCTTAACATTGTTGATAAATGAAAAAATGTTAAAAAATTTTATAATTGACGCTGGGCCATCTAATATTGACATGCCTGCAAAAGTTATGAGATCTATGGGATTGAAGGTAGATACACCACATGGGAGATGTAAAGTTATGGATTCTAGAGAAGTGTCTGTCATTGGCACCATTAAGGCATTGCCTTATAAGTTGGCAGCTTTCCCAGGCAAAGTACTAACAATGAGTGTGTTGGTTGTAGATATTCCCCCTCAATATGGAATGTTGTTATCAAGAAAATGGAGTGCATCAATGGGGGAAGCATTCAGTGTGATCTTTCATTTTCCATTTTCAATATTGATGGTGAGAACATTAAAGTGTCAAGGGAGACTAGAACTCCTCATATTATTAAGGAAGAAGATGATAATAACATGAATTGTTTCTTAGATACTGAGATGGGATCATTTCAAGTGAAAGAAAATAAAGTTAGAAGAAATTACAACTTGCACTGTTGTATGAAGACAACACTAATTTATTTGAACAAAGTAAGTTATGGGTAATGTATTTTGATGGTGTTAGTTCTAGGGTGGGATCTGGTGCTGAAGTTTTGTTGATATCTCACTCAGGAAGAACTTTCAAATTTTCATTTACACTATTATTTACATGTACAAACAATGTGGTATAATATGAGGCCCTGTTGATAGGTTTGAGATTAGCTGCAAGACATGGAATCGAGTGTATCAGAGTTATTGGAGACTCTGAATTGGTAGTGTCTCAAATCAAATCCATGTATGCTTCCAAGAATCATAGATTGAAACAATACCGAAATGCATTCTGGGATGAATTAGAAAACTTTGATGCATTTGGTATTTATTGGATGGATAGAAGCCAAAATAGAATGGTAGATTTGTTAGCTAACATTGTTTTAAGGCCAGAAGATATTACTTTTTCTGGAAATTCTGAGATAGAGGTTCAAACTAGGCCTTCAATACCAGACAATGTGGATAGTGGGAAAGTTTTTGAATATGATGTGGATATCCTGAGATTCTTTCATTATGAGACAGACTTTGGAAATAAAGAGATAGATTTTAGTGGGTATGTGGAAACCATTGATGGAAAAGATACTGTCTTAGGAAAGGAAGTATTGCATTTAAAGTCAAATAAAGTCCCAAAGGGATTGGTTATTTTAGAAAGAGATTTTGACAATAAGGATAAACCATATTCTTCTATATGTGTAAATAGGTCTGAAGATTTGGAGGAAGTAAATGTGGGAATAGAAGAAGTTCCTAAAAAATTATTTATTGGTAAAAAATGTCACCCAAAGTTAAGGAGGATCTGACTAATATTTTTGAGGAAGTATAAGAAGGTCTTTGCATGGACATATGATGACCTAAAGGCATACAATGATGATCTATTCCAACATGAGATCCCACTAAAAGAAGATGTCAAGCCTTTCAAACAAAAGCAAAGGCCCATAAATCCCACATTGAGGCCCAAAATGGAACAAGAATTGAAGAAGATGAAAGATGCTGGGATAATTAAGCCCATTAGACATTCTTCTTGGGTCTCCAATTTAGTCCCTGTCAGAAAGAAGAATGGAGATATAAGGCTATGTGTGAATTTCAAAAACTTGAATATATCTTCCTTAAAAGACAACTATGCTCTCCCAAATATGGAAAATATGTTGCAAAGAGTCACTAGATGTGAATTGATGTCCATGATGGATGGATTCTCTGGGTATAACTTGATAATGGTTAAGGAGTCAGAATAGTTTAAAACTGCTTTCACTACACTATGGGGAACATATGTATACGTCAGAATGTCTCTTGGCCTAATAAATGTTGGGGCCACTTTCCAGAGGGTCATGGATGTTGCCTTTTCAGATTTCTTGCAAACATTTCTTGAGGTTTATCAGGATGACCTCACTGCTTATTCAAAAAAGGAAGAGCATCATTATGAACATTTGGAGAAGATCTTTGAAAGAGATTTAGAATTTGGGATTTCTTTGAATCCCAAGAAATGCACTTTTGGGGTGATAGAAGGTAAATTATTGGGGCATATTGTTTCAAGAGAAGGGGTTAGAATTGACCCAGAAAGAGTAGTTTCTATAGATAAGGTGCCACTTCCAAGAAATGTAAAAGGCATACAATCTTTCTTTGGACAAGTAAACTTTTTGAGAAGGTTTGTTACAAATTTTGCTGAAAAAAGAAGACCTATCTCCAAGATGCTAAAGAAATATGGGAAAATAGAATGGAATGGAGAAAACACTCAAGCTTTCCAAGATATTAAGCAGGCTATTAAAGATGCCCCTATTTTAAGAACTCTTGATTATCCCAAGCCTACGAATATATTTTATTTTGCATCTTGCCATACTGTTGTTGTTGTTGTTTTGTTGCAGAAAAATGAAGAAGGATTTGAGTAGCCCATTGCCTTTTTTAGCAAATCATTGCAGGTTGCAAAACTTAAGTATCATATAACTGAAAAACAAGTCTATGCATCTGTGAAGGTTTTGAAAGCTTTCAAATGTTATCTGATAGGTGCTATAGTAGTAGCTTATGTTCCCTTAGCAGCAGTTAAGGACATCTGCACTCAACAAGAGGTGTCAGGAAAAATATGTAGATGGATCAATAGGATCTAGGAGTTCAACATAGAAATCCAAATCACAAAGTTGGTGAGAGGCCTAGGATTAGACAAGTTTATGGCTAATACTAATTTAGATGCAAATCATGTGAATGTTATAGAAGAAGAACAAAGGCCTTTCATTTGTAACCTTGATCATTGTGATTGGTACCAAAATATTATTTATTATTTGTAGAGAATGAATTGTCCACCTGGAATGGATGAGAACAATAAAATGACCTTGAAGCTACAAGCTATCCATTTTTCCCTAATCAGATATGAGCTGTGGTGGATAAATCCTGAAGGGATTTTGCTAAAATGTGTTGATAAGGAACAAAGGGATAAAATCTTACAAGAAATGCACAAAGGAGTATGTGGTGGCCACTATATGGTAAATACAACTACAAACAAGATTCTAAGAATAGGATTTTTATGGCCCACCATTTTCAAAGATGCCCACCAGTTAGTCAAGAAATGTGAAGCCTGCCAAAGGTTTTTTGGTAAGTTGAAATTCTCTGGTAATGTACCTCTAACACCAGTAGAAGTGCAAGCCACTTTTCAATAGTGGGATATTGATTTTATTGGGGAAGTGTGTAGTTGTAAAATGGAATCACTTCCATGGTAGACTAGTTTTTCCTTCCAAGTAAGTGGTTTGGGGTCATGTCAAGTGCCTTGAATGGGTTCCTAACTTTGATCTGGCTTTATCCCCCTGTTCTGCCCCATTTCCACTTTTTCCAACCTATTTCTGGCACCCCAGACTAAGAAACTGGGATTTTGACCTCAGAGTCAAGGTCAACCTTTTTGGGTCAAGGTCAATCTTGACCTTGACCTAGGTCACAATTGAACTTTTCTAGGCCCGGGGTTCAAATTTTAGAATCTCAGGGTTTTTGGATGTCAGTCTTTGGAAAAGTTAATTACCACTTTCGGGTCAACTGTCTCGGTCTTCGGGACAAAAAATCCTAAATTATATTTAACATAGGTCCTCTTCTAGGGGCATGGGTCCAATTGAAATTTAATTCTCCTATGTCAGATTCTCTAGAAGATTGTGCCCTAATTTCATATAAAAGGAAGCTTTCTCCTCTTATTTTCTCTAACCATGAACCATCAATAAGCTAAGCATAATCAAGAATCATAAAACTTTCAAGACTTGAAGAGTGAATTCCAAAGGTGAAGAAGCAATATTTGAAGCAAGCCAAGTAGCCATTGAAGTATTCATCCATTCTCAAGCACTTCTCAAGCATCCATTTTCATCAAGGAGATCCACTGGTGGCCATTGAAGGATTCAAGCTCCATGAAGCCCTCTTGTTGAAGATTTCTCCATCCACATTCCTCCAAGCCTCTTCCAATTCAAGAACCCATTCAAGATTGGTGTTGAAGATCTACAAGAAATTTATTGAAGAAATCATACATTCTCCATTCTACATACATTCGGTGCATCCATACTTGTGGGTTCAAGGATTCAAATCCTCCACAAGGACTTTTACATGAGCAAGGTGAATTTTTTCATTTACTTTGTTTATTCCAGAAATTTCAATTAAATATTTGAGGTTAATTCCAAAATTGGGGTTTGACCAAGGAAAACCCTAACCCCCAACAAATAAATGATTTTTCTTGTAGGTATAGGTTCAGAACAACAGATCGGGATGGAGATTCGGATACCCTTTTCAAAAAAATTCTAGGAACCAAAAATAGAATTTCAGTCGGAGACTTTTTAGGTCAATTTTTCCCTAGGGTGCAATCGGAAATTCTTGCCAATGGTGACATTGACTTGAGGGTACAAATCATAACTCTCTTAGAATAGAAAAACATTTTTGGGTTTTGTTCATCTCTGTGTTTCTATTCCAGATCTGGTCTCAGATTTTCTAGAAACTCAACACAAGCTTCAGAAAATAGCATTATTCAGATCTATAATATTCCAAGGTTATTACATTTCTCATATTCAATTCAATTAAGGTTATCAATCTATCTAAATCTAAAATACATTCAAATCAACAAAACAAATCAACCAGGTACTTAAGATCTTCCTTCCTTATTATTGTTTCTGAATGGTAGATTCATTTATGTATTGATCCTTCCTTTTGGGTTAATCAACTTGGATCTTTCATTTGCGTATCTAGGATAGAAGGAGAGAATCTTATTTACCCACATAACATATTCAAATGTAAGTTATTTTATGTTAAATGAACCACTATAATAAAACCATCATTTTCTTACCTTACATTTTGGTGAACCCGTGATAGACAACTCTTTCTTTTTGGTGTTAGATTTACATCTTTTATGTTAGATCTTGCATGCATATTAGATTATCTTTATTTTATGTTCTTGCATTTTCCTTTCAAAAAAATTAAAATCAAACTCTTTGTTTTCTAAATTAGTTCATTTACATTGCATTGGTGTATGAGCTTTACCACCTCTAGTCCTACTTATAGTATCCTGGTTAGAAGAAGCCATAGACTCATGGGTTCCTTTGATCCTGAATCTTCCTCTCCTTTTCGTAGGATCCCATATGACAATTTTAACAATCATGATTCCAATCCTTCTATGGAACATAACTCTTCTCACTCATCTCATGATGAGGAAGATGCTTTAAGAGTTCCTCATGAACAAGTGCAAAAACTTTCAACTAAACTTTATAAAATGGAAAATTGGCTTATTCAAGAAAACCATAATCAAGATTCCATTCAAGCTATAGAGGATCTTAAGAAAGTCCTTTGTGATAGTGATCAAGGTGTTAATTTCTTGTGTGGTATCACTCATATTGTGCATTTGAATGTTAAACCTTTAGCTCAAGAGGCTCAAGATTTAGGATTTACTCCTCCTATCATTAGTGAGAGACCTTCTTCTGTTCCTTTACCTAGAATTCCTACTTATACTCCTCCTTTGATTACCACATCTCTCCCAATTTAATCTATTCCTATGAGTGTTCCACCGGTATCTCTACCTACCTCACAACCTTCATACCATAGTGTACCTTTTACTTATAGTAATCCCCTTCCAACTGTGGTTCCAAATGTTCCACCGGTTGTATCTTCTATTCCTACTGCTTCCTACATTTTTCCTAGTGTTCCTAGTGTTTCTATACCACCTATGTCTTCTAATGATTCCACAATTATTAGTTTAGCTCAGACTATGTCATATTTGCAACAACAACTTGCATCCTTAACTCAATCCAAGTTTAGCATTCCTACATGTGACACGGGCAGTCCCTTATCTTTAGACATTATTTGTGCCACTGTCCCTCAACAAGCCAATATGTCTCATCCAGAGAATTATATTGGTAAAGGCGATGTTGTTACTCATGTTAAAACATTTCAAATCCTTTGTAGTGATTATGCTCATGACCATAGGATTTTAGCTAAACTGTTTGCTAGAACCTTTCATGATAAGGCTTTACAATGGTATTGTTCTTTACCTCCTTATTCCATTTATTATTTTCCTAAAATTGCTAATACTTTCATTCAAAAATTTCAAAATAACATTGGTCCGCAAGTTTCCTTAACTAATTTAATGCATTGTAAACAAAACATTAAGGAAAAATTGATTGCTTACTGAACTTACCTCTTTTACACAACTTTGTGCAGCACTTCATCATTATAAATTACAAGTGAGTCAATTTGAGAGAAACACTCCAATGGCTCTTGTTCCAGTTGATAAGAGTGAAAATTCTCCTAATCCTAATAAATTTCAAAAACCTAACAACTACATCAAGATTAATAAACAGACAAATGCGGTTGTTGATCAAGTTGTTGTTGCATCTCACAATGCCACTTCTGCATCCACTATCTTCTGTAGGAATCGTACATTTAATCCTCTCTCTAAATCCTTACATTCCATTATGATTAGGTTGTTAAGGGCTAATATGATTTCCTTTCCTCCTATTCAACCTCTCCTACCTACTACCATAGCTTCAAAATCCTTTGGTTCTAAAGCTTTTTTCCAATACCATCACTAGAATGACCATGATACTGAAAAATGTTATTCTCTAAAGCATAAAGTTCAAGACTTAATTAAAAATAATGCCTTATATGTTGATAATTTTGATGGTAATGGAAACAAATTTGTCTCCTCCTAATCAAAACCTTCAAATCTATATGAATCCTCTACCTACACATGATACTAATTCCATCACTCAGCCATCTTCTGTGAATATCACTTATGATTGAAAGATGGGTGATCTTAATCACATTGTTAATCATGTGGAGAGAATTGTTGCATCTCAACCTATTGTTCAAGATCCTTCGCCTCCACCTCAACTTCAAGTTCCATCTATACCTCAAAAATAAATTAAGGATAAATAACCTCAGGAACTTTCAATTACCTTTTATGATTCTAAGACTATTAAGGCTCCTGACGGTCCCCTTTATATTTATGCTAGGATTGCTAAGATACCTACGCATGGTTTTCTTGTTGATCCCACATCTTTAAAAAATCTCTTTACTGAGGAAAATATTTTTATGAAAAGCCTACAATGTGATTGTTATGATCCATTGGATGCATGGATCCAAACTTGTAATAGTTTTCTCTATCCTGCACTTGGTTCTATTAACTTTCCTGTTGAACTCTATGACAAGGTTGTAGATACTACCTTCATTGTTGTTCCTACATCTAATCAATTTCAAGTCAAATTTGGTTTTCCTTGGATAACTGCTATGCATGCTATTGATTCTCCTATTCATAAATGTATTAAATTAATTCATAATGGAGAAGTAAAAATGATTAATCATAGTTTATATCAACCTTCTAGGCCCAGAGATTGTGCTACTCTTAATTTATTCTGGCCCTCATTACCTAATTCATGTCCTCCTTGCCTTGACAACCTTTTTTGTTCATATCAAGCCTATAAACATCACAAGATTGTTGATTTAATCATGCCTTGGATAGATTTTAACCGTGGTCTTTTTACCACTCCTCCTCTACCTCCTTTATCCATTACTGCTAACTCTATTACTCAACCTCCCAGTGTTGCTTCTTAGCCTACTATGAATCCTACCAATCCTCCTACAGAACCTGTGAAGGAATCAGTGGTTATTCCTCCTAGTTCTCCACATGTGTCAAACAAAGAAAAATGTAATAAATCTGCTAATGAATGTCGTAAGAAGCATAGAGGTAATTCTAGGGCCCGTGCTTCTATTCTTTGAAATTATTTACCTTCTTTTGACCAACCTATGCCTGATGTGTTGGAAGAAGTTAATATTCACAATGATGTTAAGATGAATGAGTATAATGATCCTATTCGCATCTTAGATCCTATTTTAATTAATCTTAATGATGAGGATACTTTAGATGATCCTATTGATCTTAGTGATGAATATGAGACCATTGATCTTGACACTGACTTACCTCATATGCTTTCAACTCAATTGACAATTACACCTAGTATCGAGCAACGTGATTCTTAAGAGGATCCTTGTTTGGAACTGGCTATTATTCCTACTGTATTGGATATAGTTCCTCTTGTGAGTTGCCCACCTTCCCTAAATGATATAATCTGAGATGGGTAGAGTAGGTGACATGCCTGATTGTCTTATCCTTCATGGTAGCCATTTTTTGTGTTTGCATGTTGTACTGTGCTTCTCTCATAATGTGTTTGCTAAATATTTGTTAGACTCTTTTATACGACCCTTGTTACTTTGTTGGTGCAAGGTGATAAAGGAATCAAACCTATTGTATAATTCCTCTATATGTATCTCTATTCTTCTATATGTTGTTTTCATGTTATGTTGTACTTGTGCTATTGTTCGTAAATGTTTTCCTTGTGTAGTTCACATGGATCTGTGACATGGTAGCACTGATTCTTTTTGGTCTCCATGTTGTGGTCCAAAAAGAATCTTCTTCATAACTCTTGAGTTTTCTTTCCTCCATTGTGATTATAGTTCTACTTTCTTTAGGAAATGATGTCAATTCATTTGCAATAATATCATATATATATGTACATGTTATATTATGATCATACTGACCCCACAGTAGGTAGATCCCTTCTATGTTCTTTGTATGTTTATGTGATATTTCCCTTGAGTTGTCTTTGTTTGGGGGTATCTCATAGTGGAAATGTAATCAGTAGAGTTGTTTATGTTTCCATAGAAGCCATTTCTCCTGTTAAAGTGTTAGCAATGACTTTAACATGGGGGCATACGCTCTACTCACCTTTTGCACTCACAAACATTCAAAATATTTTCAAAAATTAAATTTTTTTCCCTTTATGGATTAAAGACTAATCCTTAAAGCATGGACATTTGACTTTTTAGGATCTCTTGATCCCTCCAGTTCAAATTTACATGGATCTCTTGATCCCTCCAATTTCAATATATAATTTTTTGATCCCTTAAGGTTGGAAGGTGTCCTTAAGAACAAATCTCCCTGATGGGTTGACTAGTGAGTAGCCACATTCACTAGGCGGTTCAACTCCATCTTTCCAGTTACACTTTTTCCTTGTATGGCTCACAATGGGACATAAGTTCTCATTGGGCGAGGTAACCATACCCTCTCTCTTTCTCCTTAACTGGCGATGTCCCTTTTATCATGATCTTAGGGTTGATAAAGACTTAATTCCCTTAGGGCTTTAGGATTTCTTTTTCCCTTTTGATTCCAATAAGATTATCTATTCTTTATGATCTCCTTTACAAAGAGTTTTTATTGATTCCATACTCTTGCTAAAGTGGGGGCTGAATGTATAGTCAGAAAATGGAATCACTTCCATGGTAG
Source organism: Thuja plicata (assembly GCA_018584345.1). Taxonomy (NCBI): domain Eukaryota; kingdom Viridiplantae; phylum Streptophyta; class Pinopsida; order Cupressales; family Cupressaceae; genus Thuja; species Thuja plicata. The sequence continues at coordinate 1,838,250 of MU225932.1, forward strand.
ACTATTTTATCCTTTTGAGTAAGTGGTTTGGGGTCATGTCAAGTGGCTTGAATTGGTTCTTGACTTTGATCTAGCTTTATCCCCCTGTTCTGCCCCATTTCCACTTTTTCCAACCTATTTCTGGCACCCCAGACTAAGAAACTGGGATTTTGACCTCAGGGTCAAGGTCAACCTTTTTGGGTCAAGGTTGACCTTGACCCTGACCTAGGTCACAATCAACCTTTTCTAGGCTTGGGGTTCAAATTTTAGAATCTCAGGGTTTCTGGATGTCGGTCTTTGGAAAAAGTTAATTCCCGCTTCTGGGTCGGCTATTTTGGTCTTCAGGACAACGAATCCTACATTATATTTAACATAGGTCCTCTTCTAGGGGCATGCTTCCAATTGGAATTTAATTATCCTATGTTGGCCTCTCTAGAATATTGTGCCCTAATTTCATATAAAAGGAAGCTTTCTCCTCTCATTTTCTCTAACCATGAACCATCAATAAGCTAAGCATAATTAAGAATCATAAAACTTTCAAGACTTGAAGAGTGAATTCCAAAGGTGAAGAAGAAAGATTTGAAGTAATCCAAGTAGCCATTAAATTATTCATCCATTCTCAAGTAGTTCTCAAGAATCCATTTTCATCAAGGAGATCCATTGGTGGCCATTGAAGGATTCAAGCTCCATGGAGCCCTCTTGTTGAAGATTTCTCCATCCACATTCCTCCAAGCCTCTTCCAATTAAAAAACCCATTCAAGATTGCTGTTGAAGATCTACAAGAGATTGATTGAATGCATCATACATTCTCCATTCTACATTCTACATCCATTTGGTGCATCAATACTTGTGGGTTCAAGGATTCGAATCCTCCACAAGGAATTTTACATGAGCAAGGTGAGTTGTTTGATTTACTTTGTTTATTCCAGTAATTTCAATCATATATTTGAGGTTAATTTCAAAACTGGGGTTTGACCAAGGCAAACCCCTCCCCCCAACAAACAAATCATTTTTCTTGCAGGTACAGGTTCAGAACAGCAGATCAGGACAGAGATTTGGATACCCTTTTTGACAAACTTTCAGGATCCAAAAACATAATTTTAGTCAGAGACTTTTTGGGTCAATTCTACCCTAGGGCGCAATCGGAAATTCTAGCCAATGGTGACATTTACTTGAGGGTAAAAATCAGAACTCTCTCAGAATAGAAAAATATTTCTGGGTTTTGTTCGTCTTTGCATTTCTATTCTAGATCTGGTCTCATATTTTCCAAAAACTCAACACAGGCTTCAGAAAACAATATTCTTTAGATCTGCAATATTCCAAGGTTAGTACATTTCTCATATTCAATTCAATTAAGGTTATCAATCTATCTAAATCTAAAATACATTCAAATCAACAAAAAAATCAACCGAGTACTTAAGATCTTCCTTCCTTATTCTTGTTTCCGAATGGTTGATTCATTTATGTATTGATCCTTCCTTTTGGGTTAATCAACTTGGATCTTTCATTTGCATATCTAGGATAGAAGGAGAGCATCTTATTTACCCCCATAACATATTCAAATTTAAGGTATTTTATGTTAAATGAACCACTATAATAAAACCATCATTTTCTTACCTTACAGGAAATAACAACTAAATCTAGTGGAGGACATTCATGGATAATTGTAGCAACTGACTATTTTATTAAGTGGGTTGAAGCAATTCCCACTAAAAGGGAAACTAGTAAAATAGTAATAGATTTCTTGTTGAAAAACATTATCACTAGATTTGGTTTTCCAGAAAGGATTGTGTCAGATAATGCTATGTGCTTCAAATATGAAGAATACATGAAATTTTGTGATGAATATGGCATTCAAACATCTTATTCTACTCCCTATCACCCACAAGGGAATGGCCAAGTATAATCCTCAAATAAGAGTCAGCTCAAAATCATTAAGAGAGTCCTAGCCAAAAATTAAAAAGTATGGGATTCAAAGATGACAATGGTTGTCTGGGCAGACAGAGTAACTACCAAAAGGGCCATAGGATGTGCTCCATTTGACTTGGTGTATGGGATCTAGGCAAGACTGCCTCAGAACAATCTAATGCAGATGTACAAGTTTGTTCAATTGTATGATGATGATATTGATAGTGATATGCAATGTAGAATTGATGATTTAGTTGAATTGGATGAAACCAGAAGAGAAGCTTCTGTGAAAAATGCTAAGCTTCAGTTGCAAGTTAAAAACTTGTATGATAAAAGGGAAGTGGCAAGACATTTTTGTCTGGGAGATTATGTATTAATGTGGAATGCTAGATTGGAGGATAAAGGTAAAAATGGAAAGTTTGACCCAATTTGGCTAGGACCATATATCATCCATGAAAAGTATGGAAAAAATACTTATTTATTGAAAGACCTTACTGGAAACATTTCAGAATTGCCAGTTCATGGAAAATTATTGAATTTATACTTCTCATGAAGTCTAATTATCCATGAACAGTAGGTTGAGTATATAGCGTGTTTCCTGCAGTAGTTGTTTGTGTTTTTAGGAGTAGTTTTAGTTTGTGTTGTGTGAGTAGATTAGTTTCTTTCAGCTAGTTTAGTCTTCTTCCCCCTGAGATTATAGATTCTTGCAATACCTATAGGAGGTATTCCTCCCCAATTAGAGCCACTATTAGGTCTATATAAAAAATTTCCAAGCAATTGAATCCTTGGTCTACAAGCTTCAAGTTAAGGTCATGTGTAAATTTTGAAACCCTTGTTTTAATCTCCAAGTGTGAAAACTTGTTTTAAACCCTAAGTGTTAGAGCGGTTTCTAATTTTGCATTACCTTTTTCATCACTTTAAGTATGTGTCTACATATGTTTTTATTAAACGAGGCCATTTTCAAATTTTCCTAAGTCTCTAGCGCTTTAATATTCCCTAAGTTTGAAAGCCCACAAGTCCTTTATTTATATTAAATCATGTATTGGGCAAGTTCTTTTTGATTAAATGGTTCACACATTCCCTTAAGATGAAGATGATCAAGATCTATGTTTTCTTTCATTGCACCATGATGCCACGTGTATCTGGTGGGTCTTGCTATAGTTAAAATATAAGTCATAAGATCATTGTAGATCATGTTTGATCTAACGGCCCACGCTTTGCCTCAGATAAAAGATAAAGGAATTTAACCTTTGAGGCTTTGTGCGGTAATGACGTGTGTCAAAGTGGGTTTAGGCATAGTCATAAAGTTGAAGTTAAATAGAAGACAAGTCAGATCTAATCCGACGGTGGTCACAAAGCCTCACAATCAAGATGCTGATGACATAACCATTGAGGGAAAGCATCATGTTGACACCTGGGAAACAATGGGTCCAACATTATAATAAAGAATCATATAAGTTAGTGGCATCTTCAAATAGATCTAATGATGGGAATTAAGCCTCAAACACTAGATGAAGGGATCTTAAGCATTAAGGGAAGGCATCATTGTGATGCGTGTCCCACTGGGCAAGTTGAGACTGTGGTTGGTAGATAGCTGGTTGACTAAAGATAAGACAAGTTAATGAAGATATAATGGTTGGAATGTTGCCTTAGATCAAAAGTGATTTGGATTTAACCATTAAGGAATTACACAGTGCTGCCACGTGTCTCTGTAAGATCATAGCCACAAGTTATAAATTTGAGTAAAGGTAGTAAAGATTATGAAGATCAGACGACTGGCATTAAGCCTTGAACATAAAGTGACAAATGTTTAACCTTCAAGGGAATGTGCCATGGCGATGCGTGTCCAAAGTGATGGGACCCTCTAGAAACGTAACGTAAGGTAAAGTGCAGTTAAGTATGTAAAGATCTAACGATGGGCGTAAAGCCTCAGATCAAAAGTGTTTGAAACATAACCTTTGACGGAATGCACCATTATGACACATGTCCAAGGAGATGAAATTTATAAAATACTTGTTGTGGACCGTCTGATGTAAAGGAAAGTTGTCCGGATCGATGAATATGTTTTAAAATGCTAAAGTAATAGCTATGAACCATTGGCAGCAAAATTTTGAACTCAGCAGAAATTATGGCTAATGTGTGCTTCTTCTCAGTGGGAATTTAATGCTTAAAGATGATGGGATTGTTATTTGATCGATCATTCAAGTCTTATTTTTCATAATTGTCAAGGTTGTGGAGCGGAGCAAAGTTGCAGTGATCGCATTCAGATGTTGAAGTTATCTGTGAAACGGGTAATTTTTTGATACTGGTGTTTCTGAGTTCTTAGAAATTTGAAGGAATACTAGGGTTTGTAGTAAGAAGGTTTTATTCTCAAAGTTCTTAATTGTTAGACTTTAAAATCCTAAATTTGAAATGCCTCCCAGAAGAGATTTTAAAGGGAAAGTAGACTACCAGTAGAGAAATGTGTGTGATGACCTGTTATAGCAGTTGACTAGGTCAACTAATGATTCAACCAAAATGAAGGACGTAGTCCCCAGACACCCATGTTTGAAAATTAGTGAGGGTCTATATGATTTGGGAAAATGGGTTAGATATTCCAACATAGGTATGAGTGGTCTATCTCTGTTCAAAGTAGTATTCGACCAGAGAAATGCCTTTGCCCCAAATAGTTATGTATGGCAGTTTGATGTAGGCAAATTAGTGGTGCCTGGAGTTTTTATGGAAATAGACATGCTTATGTAGATAGCTAAGAATTATGACAACATAGCTAGGGTGGTTAGGGATAAGAATGGACACATCATGGTCAGTGTGACTGCAGAAGAAATTAGAGAAGTTTTTAGGTTGAATGGTCAAGATACCCCTATGGATAAGATTGACTTCAATTAGTTTAAAGAGATATATCAAGATCAAAGGAGATATCTTAGAGAAGTACCAATGAAGGAATTATTTAACAAAGTTGGGGACTTTTTTCTGGTAAGTCCAAGCACCCAAGAACCCTTTAAACTTGATTACTTTGCTCCAAAATCTAGAGGAGTGTATAGGGCTCTTTTTCAAATCTTTGGGGATGATGAAGAAAATGAGATGCCCATTCATTATATGTTAATGATGGTATAGATATTGCATCATCATTTAGCAATATTTTTTTTTTCTCCATACATTGCATACCTAATTCATGAGGGTTTGATAGGCATCAACAACTCTAAAATTGCCAAACCTTTTGCATGATACTCCATACTGATGCACATATTTTTATTTAAGAGGGTATATTACTTTGAGGAAGAGATGAACCTTACAAGAATCAAGGATGATGAAGATATGCCTATGTAATTATTGAATGCCGATATGTCTTGGGATAAGAAAGAAGCAAGTTATATCACTTTTGATAGATGTTTTGCTGCCAGAATTAGGGCATTACTGTTGTCTGATGATCCTATAACTCATGTGTCACTATTAGAGCTTTTGAGGCCAAAGGAGTATAATCAAGATCTTAATATGGTACATAATTTGAGTGACATTATTATTTTCCCAGTATCAATAGTGTTCAGAGTTTATGGCTTCAGATGAGTGCCAAATATATTACCCTATAGAGTGCCCCTCAAGATGGGATAAGCATAAATTATAAGGCAAATTGGAGGCCTACAAGAAGAAGCACTAACAGGAAGAGGGAAAGGAACCATTTTCCCCACAATCATAGTTTCCCATCAATTCATCATCACAAAGGGAGGATGGAAACACATGCAAGCATATTTGGACCTTTATAATTTGACTACTGCATTGTCAAGATGTGCTCATCCAGAATCATTCATCAAGGATATGTTCAGGAAGAAGACAAGATTCTTAGTGTTGGACCATAAGTTCAACTTTCTTGAAGATGTGATTAGAAATGAACTTGATCTGATAGAGAAAGAGATCATAAAGGATAAATGATTATCATACAAGAAAAGCCTTGATTTTGTGCAACATTTTGATAAGTTGTATGACCCTTTGTAGGATTTTCACCCATGGGCTAAGAATATTGAGTACTTAATGGTGATGTTTGAAGACATCATGCAGGCATTAAACCATAAAAAGGATATCATTTTAAAAACAAATCCAAAGAGGGCCAAAAAAAATTTGAATAGGATAATTCCTTCTAGGAATTTCCCACTAGGGAAGTATGTGGTATACCAAAGGAGAGGATATAGCACAGTCCTGCCAAGAGCTGAAAAGACCCTTGATCCAAAAGGGAAAAGGCCATTATAATCTAGTACTCAATAATTGCCATCCCTCAAAAGAAAAAGGGTATAAGGAGAGCCATAACAACAACAACATGAAAACATCTACTCTCCTTCCCAATCTCCTATGCATATAGATGAGTAGGCTGTAGCAGAAAAATTGTTACAAATGGGAAATGTTGGGCATATATATGTCACAACCCAAGAGCTGCAAGAAGGGATGCCTAAAGCTCCAAAACATGTTGAACTGGATCTAAGAGTTGCAGAATATGTTGGGAAATAATTAGACCCAATGACACAATAGGCTAGTGACAAGTTTCTCTCTTATGATAATTTTTTTAAAGCTAGAGAATATTTGCAATTCTTATGGAGAATTCATATCAATGAATTCAAAGATAAATGCCAAAAAAAGAAAGAGGAATATCCTACAAGGAGAAAAGAAGAAATTCAAAATGAGATAAAACAAGAAATGATATCCAAGTTCATGAACATAACTCCTGAAGAAGGAAGAGAGTTGTTCAAGAAAGAAGGGGTGTTAATACTTCCAGAGTGGGACATAGAAGATGCTATTGTTTTTTATTTTGTGAGAAACAAAACCCATACTATCCATGGTACTGAGATAGAAGCACAACAAGCATCAAAGGGAGTGAAATTCAGTGAAGATCATGCAGTCCTGGTTATGTGGCGAATAAGAAAGAAGAGAAATAAGACAACTAGTGGAGATACTCAGGCCGAACATGCAGGTAGCCTCCTAGTAAAAAGAGTTGCGAACACTTCAGGGGTAGAAGCAGTTGGCCTCACTTTATTATTAGAAAAATTCAACATGAAAGTGGCTAAAAAGAAAGAAGAAGAAGAGATTGAAAGCCTAAGAACAAAATTTGAGACAGTTATGAAGGCTTATAATGATGAAAGAACAAAATCTATTGAAAAGGATAAGAGGATTGCTATCCTAGAAGGAAAACAAGTAGCCCAATATTATCCTTAGAGAATGATAACACGAGATCTATATCATCATGCCACATCTAGTCCAATTGTGAGTTATCCTCCTTCTCCCATGCCATCAAATCCTACTACAGGCAGAATTGGAATTAGAAAAGGAAAGATTAATTGCTGAGAGGACTAAGTTAGAATAATCAAGGAAAAAATGGGATGAAGATTGTGCAACATTTAAAGAAGCAAAGGCATGGATACAACAAAGGTATGCTGTTAAAATACATGTCACTCTCATGCAATGTACTCAGGATTTAAGTCATGTTGTCATTTACTTGCAAGGAAAGAAAATCAGTAGCATAATGGATGAGTTCAATACACATAAGGATAAATGGGGTGAAATCATGAATAGATTGAAGGGAAAGAGGGCAGAATTGAAGTTTTTTTATTCTGCATCCAAAGAAGAAAATAATGTTAAGATTATACTAACTAGCACTTATAAATGCTTTAAATTACCAATGGACTTAGACAAAAAAAGGAGCATCATCTTGAGGATGGTAGAGACTTTGAGGAAGGAATATTCAAAGGATTTTTATGAGATGTTTCCTAATATTTTCAAGAAAAGTGGTGAAATAAAGAATGAAACATTGTGGATGAGACAGATGAATGAGGCATTGACAACAAGAACCAACAGTATTATTACTTTGGAAAGCACACTTTTGTTTGTGCAAACTGTTGAGATCATTAGTAAGGCCAGGGAATTTTTTGAATTCTGGAAAGAGGAAGTTGAGAAGGAAAGTGTCAGTTGGAATGAGATCAACAGCAAAAATAATTAAATCATTAGTTTCTCTTGGCCAAGTGATGATGTGTACACCTCCTAGAAGAACAGATACAATGCAGTTGATCAAGGAGAAGGTGGTAATGTGTAGAAGACAACAAATGACAATGCTTCCTAAAATTTTGAATAAGATAGGCAAAGGTAAAAGATTCTACATCAATAAGATAAAGGACAACAAACTCCAGATGGTTACATCCGAATAATTTTAAAGCAAGTATAGTACCCAGGCAGTCAGAAGACAAAATTCATTGAATATCTTGTAATTGTTAAGGCTTAAAATTTGCACCTTGTTAAACTACACAAGTTCAACAATTTTTTCGAACATGGGATTCATTTATGCATGTGGAAAATGCATAAATGGAAATGAAACCACTAGATTCTAGGTCAATTCCTATTGGATAATCACCTATAAATCTTTAAAACTAACTTAAACTTTGAGGGAAAAGAGATAGCAATTACTTAAATGAACCTCTAAAGTAAAACTAAACTTAAGGAAACTAGGTGATTCACCAAAGAGAAAGAAAACTAGGTTGATAATGACAGATTCTAAAAACAGTGAACTCTACCTCAACAAATAAAATACTTCTGTTCTATATAGGTCTGCATAAATATTTCATAAAGAGGTCCTTAATAGAATTAACAAGGAAGGAAAATCTTCACAAGAAAACCCTACGAATTCTTTGGACACAAATTACAACCTGCAAACAAAATACATTCTTGCAACAAGGTAATAGCTGAGAAATAAAATAACAAGGAGTGATCAACTCACTTACTATTCTTATCAATCATGCACTTGACACAAAGTCATAGAAAGAAAGAAGGTTTGAACTTCAATAGAATACTGGTACTCCAAAATGTTGTAACTATAAATTCAATCTCCAAAATGACTTACAAACTCCTGCATAAAAAATGAAGGAAAAGAGAATGTCACAAAAGCCCTCCTCTCCAATAATCAGAACTAACTCCAAAATGAGTTACAAACTTCACTAATTACACAACCCCTTGGGTCGGATGCAACAATAAAGCCCCCAAAATAGGGCCTAAAAATCCCTCCAAAAGCACCAATAGACTGAAAAAGTCTAACTAAAACATTAACCATCCATGTGACTCATCCAAACAACCCCAAAAAGGCTCCAACTAGCCATAATTGCCTCCTAAAACCTAGAGGAAAGTTAAATTCAACCCCAAAAGTTCTCCAACTCTCCTAAATCCGCTCCAACATTCCCTAGATACCCTCCTTATGTCTCCAAACTGCCATAACTCCCAAGAAGAAGTCTTTTAAGCCATTAAATACACCCTTATCTCTCCATTATACATTATTATTGCTTCCTTTTAAAGATTTTAATATTTATTAATTGATTTATAAAGTATATCAATCAATAAATATTATATTACAATTTATATCTCATAAAACATTAATAATTATTAATTGATATATTTACAAATCAATTAATAAGTATTAAATCAATAACATTTTCAAGAAAGAACTAACTGACACTAAATCAAAAATGTCATTGAAAGGGCATGGTTGCGGACTCCAAGCATTATGTAAAATGCTTTAAGGGTAGACAAAAACCCAACCCTAAAATGCATTGCATCATTTGATCATTGCATTATGCATTTTGGAGAGAGCTCGAGAGCGAGGGTTTGAGAACCCTAACCCGCCGTCATGGTTTGGAAAAAAACTTGCAGCTTCTGCTCACACCGCCATCAATGAAGCTTTGAACACATCTTTTCTGTATCTCTGGAGATACCAGGTTGAATCTGGTAAAATTTACATGCTCTGTAACCATGATTTTATTTCTCTAATTTATATTCCATATGTCGTGGCTCATCACTTTGAAAAATATTTTGTTTTGTTGGCCACCATTGAAGAAATTGAATGATTGATGCAAAAACATGATTTTTGAGACTTCTACGTTTATTTTTATGTATATTTTGATCCTCTTTGCAAAATTATTTGCAGATTTGTTTCCTTTATAGGTATGCTGAAAAACACTGAGCTCCACTTTGTATATTTTGAATTATTGATATCATAATGACCTGGAGCCACATTTTCCTCTTTTCATAGATCTTATCTTTAATTATCTTCATGTCTTCTGTGACCTGAGCCTAAAGTTGTTCAGCAGAAATTTTAGTGAACAAATTTGGTGGTGCAATGACACCAATTTCTAATAATACATCATGTAGCTTTAATTTGTGCGTCATATAGCTAGTGAAATGATACCTTCTGTCCATGAAGGAGATCTTGTATGAAAAATAGGGGTAACTTAACCTACTTGAAGAAGCCTGAGGAAGTGGTCTCTCAAGTTTACTAAAATCAGAGTTTTCATCCGACTCTAACCTCAATCTGCTTTCCTCATAGACTGGCCCTACTTGAAAATTGTCAATACCACCCGCATAATCTTTAAAAATCTATGTTGAGCCGCTCAACTTAGAATCCACCCTCCTAGAATCAAGTATCCTCTACGCCCTGCTTTGATCATGTGAAAAATCAGCCACAGAACTCAACAATCTCCCCTCAGATGATGCTACCAATTCAAATTCAACATCTTTTAAGGATTCATTCATTATATACAATGTTTTATCAGATTTGAGCTGAGGTGGAAATGTTCTAGTTGCATCAACTAGGATAAGAGTGCTTGGAGCTCCCATAAGATTGAAAATATACTCCTTCTCATCAACCTTTATAATGTTCACTTCCCCATCATGTGTACCCATGTAATATCTTCCCTTGACCAGCCAATATGGAATGCCAACACAATCAACCAATACCTTTCTCAAGATTTTCTCCTCCGGGTGTACTTTTGGACCTTCATTTCTCTATTAACAACTACTAACTCTGTTTTTAATCCTGTAGTGACTTTGAGATATTCATGCATGTTAGTTGAGGATTACATCCATTGTTTTCATTCTCACTGTAATTTAAAAATGCTTTGGATCCATCTTTACTATCCTTGTCGTTTCAAATTTTTGATGTTATTTTATTGATAGTGCAAGACCACTGCTATCTGGATTGCCTCCCTTCATGTGGCTGGTGTTGATAAAAAGACAATCCTCTCTATCTATTAATTGTACAAGCTTTGATGTATATCACATAATAGTCAATATTTTGAAAACTCCACTCACTTAGCTTTGTTCTTTAGCTGTTCCTTTATGTTCTTTAATGCTTGTAGAAGGATGAGCATTCTCCAGTCACTGTTGGTAATAGTAGTTCCATTGAGAATTATAAGCATTTAGTTTGATTAACCCTCTATATGAATGCACACTGTATTGAAGCCTAGACTTGGTACCTTACAATGAGCCTGTTTAGAGAGAGGAGCTGGAAAAGTCATTGTGCTAGTGTACTTTTTTAGATATCGTAATATAGACCTCACCATTTTCTGTAACCATTGGCATTGCAATTCCTGTCAATTTAGTCCATTTTGTGACTGTCTATTTACAATATTTTGTTGGTAACAATACTGTCCATTGTTTATATTGAAAATTTGAACTGATCCTCCTTTTAAATTCATTGAATCACCTTAAGGTTGCTGCCTTTTGTCTTTTAGTGGCATGCTGAGCTCAAAAGTTTGTTCTTTTTAGCAATCTTTATTTGAATTTCTTGTTCAAAACATTCTATTCATTTCCTGTTGCTACTGTAGTCTATAAGGTTTCAACTTGAAATTTGTTGTCCTGCACATGGAACAAATACATTAGCATAAATCTTGTTTTCGCAAACACTTTCAACATTCTGATGTTTTCTTTTTTGAGATTTAGGACAATGTTAAAATTGTAGCATAGGCATAGAGTAATTTTAAGGTAACCAGTCATTGCTTAGATCCGTATTGGGATCTAGCATCATTGTTCTTTCCATCTTGCATGATTTAGTAGCTCACTGGGAGACTTGCAAGGATAGAATGGACTTAGGACCAGCCAATCACGCCACTTATAACCAGTTAAAGCAACATACAATGACTATTTAACCTTGACCTACTCTTTCTTATTTTGTCTTTTTAATTCTGTTTTAATTCTGTAGGAGAAAAGATAGGCTATACTCACGGCTTGTGTGAGGCTTTCAATTTGAACTGGTCTAGATACATGCATTTATGTTTTCAAATGAGTGAACTCAAAAAATAATAATTTTTCACTGTTTAGTACAAATGAAATGATTCTTTTTAGAATTTCACAATGCATTTTAATTTTGTTGTCTGTATATCAATGAGGTCAATTGATTCAAAATGTTCCTTTTGTAGCAAAAATGCTAGGGTAGTGAAATTTTGATAACATTTTGGTGACCTTTGCTGTGTGTATACCTGTTATACATGGTACCAGTAGCCTTAAACATTCATTGGTCAGTGGGTCAATTAGGTACAAAACTCAAATTAGAGGATAGGTGGCTGGTAATTATACGTGTAGGATAGGATTTTGATTGCAGATTTATGGATTGTGGTAGAACAACTCCCCTATCCAAAGGAATAGGTGTGCACTCAAAATGTTGTAAAATATAGATTATTACTAGTCATCTGTCAGTTCTAAAAAAACTACACGACAGCCTGTGTTCAGCAAACACTTAGGGAAAGCAAGAAAACTAACTAAACCCTCAGCAGAACATTTTAACATGTTGGTATGTATCATGATGCCTATGTATGAATGTTGTATAGCACATGTGATAGTAGAGAAAATCTCCTGCATGTGTGATATATAATTTTGATATGTAGACACCCTAATATGTATGAATGTGTTGTTAAGAATGTTCTCCACTAAAGACTAACAACTAACAAGGGAAACAACACCTAGAAAAAGAAAACCTCAAAGTAAATGGTGCAGTAATACCTTATTCAAAAAATCTACTAGAGTTTACAAAGTAGGACATACCTCAAAAAAATGTTTGAGGTGAATACCATTGACTGGTATTGGTAAGTCCTTTCCTTCAAGCGTAGACAACTAGAAAGTATTCTGTCCTTTGCGCTCAACTATCACAAATGGGCCTCCCCAAAATGAATCAAATTTAGTGTTCTTACCCAGTTTGCTCTTTAGTTCATCCCACTTGAGGACAACATCTCCCACATTGAAATCCCTAAATCTTACCTTCTTGTCTAAGCTCCTTTTGACCTGCAACTACTGAAAGTCCATCGTTTGCATTTCCTTTTTTCCTTCTTTCTTCCAATTCCATCAATTGTGCATAGCGCACCTGCATAGGATCCTCTTCTTTGAATAGAACCAGCTGGCTAGAAAGATCAAGTGCTGGCAGCTTTGTTTCAATAGACAAACGAGCTTCCTTCCCATACACTAACCGATAAGGTGAGTTCCCAATAACTTTCTTTGGAGTAATTTTGTCTACCCATAGGGTAGCCTTCAACTTGGAATGCCAATCATGCTGATTCTCCTGCAGAGTTCTCTTGATAATTCTGATTAGGTTCTTTTTCGTGAACTCTACTAGTCCATTGCCCTGAGGATAATAATTAGAATTGGTACTAAGGTAAATACCATGCCTGATTTCCCAATCAGTCACTCTTAAACCAATAAATGCCAGTGTTAGAATCGGGAATTTCAAACCTGTTCACAATATCATCATAAAAATTAAGGACACCTGTCTCATTTGCCTCCTTTTGTTGTTGCTACCTCTGTCCAGCGCGTGAAATAATCAATGGTAATGATTATCCACTTATGTCCCGCACTTGATGGATGATTGATAAGACCTATAAATTCAACACCCCACTTTTGAAAAGGTTGTTATATTTTAATTGGCTGCAAAGGCAAAGTTGGCAGCCTTTTTTTCCCTGCAAACATAGTGCACTTCATGCACTTCCTCACATATGCAAGGTTGTCTTTAAAAATATTTAGCCAATAATAACCAGCTCTTATGATTTTGTATGTAGTAGTCCTAGGGGAAAAATGGCCTCCTAAATGGTCATCATGGAATTCATGCAAAATGTCTGCAATCTGATTTGAATCAATACAACTGAGAAGGACACCATTGTGATCCTTTCGGTATAACACATCATCAATAAAAACAAAAGGAACTGACTGTAAGTGATAATACCTTATTTTTGCCTTGTCCAAATTTTATGGACACTCAGTAGTTCTCAAAAAATGAACCATGTCATGTAACCATCTCACTACCCTATCATCATCAGTTGTCTCACCAAGCAATAACATTGTTTATGCTTGTCCCTAGAGCTCTAAAACCTCATTATCTACAATCTTCTCACATAGGCCTTTGCCTCTAACCAAATTGGTCATCTAAATATCCATGTCATACTCCATGAATTATGTTATCCAACCAGCTCTCTTTTCATTTAAGTCCTTACTGAGTAAGAATTATTTGACAATAGGGTGTGTAACTCTTAGATGAATCTTGTTATGGGACAGTGAGTGTCTGAACTTTTTGAGGCTCTTTACCACAATGAGGACATGCTTTTCAAAAAAAATTTACCTCTGCTCATAATCTTCTAAACCCTTTCTAAAAAATGCAATTGGTTGCTCCTATCCTTTTTCATTTTGTTGTACCAACATTGCAAAAATGGTTTCATAACCGCCATATGCATAAAGGATAAAGTCCTTGCTGAAATATGGATTTACTAAAGTAGGATCTACTGCTAGGGACTCTTTGATAATATGAAAACTACCTTTGTCTTCTTTTTTCCAACTAAAAACAACATTCTTCTTGAGCATAGCAGTGAGCGGTTTCAATAAATCAGCAATGTTAGGAAAGAAACGTCTAACAAAATTAATCCTTCTAATGAAAGATTGCAAACCTTTCTTATGGTTTGGTAACAGTAACTCTAAAATTTCTTCTATCCTTTCTGGATCCACTATATCCCCTTTTTTAGAAATAACATAACCCAATAACACACCTTCATGAACAACAAAGACACATTTTTTAGGGTTCAGGGAAATACCAAACTCTCTACAGCGCTCAAAAATCTGCCTGAGATGGCTAATATGGTCTGCTGCCTCCTTGGAGTAAATTGTAATATCATCAAGACACCCCAAGACAAACTTGTACATTAAATTGCTAAAGGCCATGTCCATAGCTTTTTGGAACGTTTCTCCTACATTTGATAAGCCAAAGGGCATTCTTTTGTACGCCATGGTACCCCACTTAGTGGTAAATGTTGTTTTATATTGGCCTTCATTTCTGACAAGAATTTGATTATAGCCCGAATACCCATCCAACAATGAAAAATGTTCTGAACCAGCCACACATTGAAGCATTTGTTCAATAGAGGAGAGGGGATGCCTATCTTTCAAAGATGCCCTATTCAAATCCCTGAAGTCAACACATAATATAAGTTCCCCATTTTTATTTCTAACATGAACTAGATTGGATACCCAACTGGTATGTTTAATTGGAAAGATAATTCCACTTTCTATCAACCTAAATATCTCCTTTTGCATCAATGGCTCTAATTTTGGGTTGACTGGTCTTTTCCTTTGCCTCACAGGCTTGGCACTAGGCTCTAGCTCTATGGTATGTTGTGCTAATTTAGGATTAAAGCCTTTTAAATCACTATACTCCCAAGTAAATACATCTGCAAATTCTTGAAAAAGTTGAACATAAGACTCTTTTTCAGAAGAAGTGTTTACCTTACCAAATTTTAAGCTCTTCCCGGGTGCAACCTCCACATTCTCATAATGTTCTTATGGAACCAGGAAGCTTGTCTTGTCCTTTTTAGCTTGATCATCTGAATTGAAAATAGACTCCAAGGTAACAAGTTCTTTTGGTATCTTGTTTGACTTTAACTGAATAATCTGGTTTTCATACTGCTTCTCAATTTTGCCATGATTTGAGGCAGCAAACATATCTTCTTCCAGCAAAAATTGTAAGATTTGTTCATCACTTTTGAACACCTGCCAATTTATGTTATTGTCAGGTACAGAAGGTCTGACAATGACCTTGATATGTTGTTGTTCACACCCCTTTTTAATATTATCTGGTATGTCAAACTAAGCTCTAACAGCAGCCAAGTGAACAACATACTGATTTTTAATCCTTGGTATGGAAATAAGGTTAAAAGCATCAAAATCCTCTATAGAATCCCACACTCTATTTTTATATGCTTTCAATGTATCATTTTAAATTGCATTCAGGCCTCTAACCTAATTAACTATTAGTTCACTATCCCCATGTACCCTTAAATGCTTAATCCCATACTTTCTAGCCCATTCGAAGCCATGGATCAAACCTTCATATTCCACTACATTATTGGTAAAAGAAAAACTGAAATGGAAAGCTGAATAATATTTCTCACCTTTAGGTGAAACAAGAATTGCACCACCACCAACACCCTTCTTGCTTTGGGAGCCATCAAAAAAATCTCCCAAACATTATTCTGTTGCTCACCAATAACTTCCTCTCTTTTGACCAGATTTGGTATCACTAAGTCAGCTTCATGAAACATATAGTTTCCTAAACCAGCATCCACCAGAAAACTAGCTTCATCACTTAAGATTTTTTCTGCTGCCCATTCATCCAATAAGATATCCAGAGTTTCATTAACTTGAGTCCTAGATTCTATAGCTGCAGCATGTGCATCATGCTCAAAATTTACACAATTAGCATTAATGACATCGGGCATGTATGGCTTAATATGGTCTTTGGACAATAATTTATATTGGATGGTAACCTTGGTGTCGTACCTAGTATAGAAGAGAATATAGGACCAATTGGATGATAGGTATGCTCCTATTTTAGCAATAAATTCTCTTGATAAGCATAAGGCAAAATATAGAGGTAAATCTATAACATAAATATCTTGGGATATAGAGAAATTGGGACAAGCATGTAAGGTCAAACTGGCATCTTTGATAAGTCTTATTGTTTTGATAGCTAAACCATCAAGATGCACTACACCTTTCTCTAACAGTTCATACTTCAAGCCTAACTGATCAGTTATTTTCTTAGGCATAACAAAGCATGTAGCTCCATTGTCCACCATGTAGTTATGCACCAAATTATCACCAATGATAAGGAAAACATAAAATGGTGGAGGTTTTACATTCTTACCTTGAACTGCATATGTTTCCTTATTATTGGTCTTCTTTTCATCACTTTGATCAGCAACATTAGTCAAGACAGCCATTGTATTAGGATCAGAAAAAGTCACCTTAGGAGTGATCTCCTCTTTTAGGGCCTTCTTCAAAATATCTGCTTGGCCTGGAATTGCCAAAGAATCCCACATACTCATGGAAACATGCATTTTCTTCATTTTGTCTACAATATTGAAAGGTACAACTGAATATGCTTTATTTTTTGACTTGACAGTAGTTGAATCTGCATCCCGTTGAGGTTTTTCCCTAACTGGTACAACATAAGTTTTCTTTAAAATACTTGGAATTTGTGTGGATGATGAATCTGCGGTTGTAGGTCCTTTACCTTTATCTGTTTCTTGCTCCAGTTCAAAAGCTCTTTTCTTTGCTCTAGAATATGTCATAATTGATGAATCACCATTTGAACCACAAAAATCTTCTCCTTTCCAGTTAAGGAAACTAGTATCCATGGTGTGTATATCATGTGGGTGCTCGGGTCCATTAGAAGATGTATCTGGTTGTGAGCTTGCAGCATTTTGAACCATGAGAGCTTGATTAATCACCCCATTCGAACATGTAGATTGATTATGTGCTTGATTGCACAAATAACACCAATCTACTTCAGCTATTAGGTTATTTTGAACTGGTGCCAAGTCTCTTACTAGATTAGTAGCACTTAAAGGAGCTGGATTGTATGGTTGATAAGGCCTTTGGTTAATGTTCTGCCTCCCACTTTGGAAATTGCTCTAATATGGTTGCCTATTCTGCTGAAATTGTTGGCCTTGGTTCTAATATTGTTGATTAAAACCTTGGTTCTAATATTTCTAATTAAAACCTTGGTTCTGTTGTTGGAACACTGGCCTAGGACCTTGATACTACTTTTTCATGCTTGTGAGCTCATTTCCCAAGGTCTACAATATACTTTCTATTTTTTGCTGGCTACTCTTAATTTCCTGCAACTCATTTGATGGACCAGATGATATATTTTCATGACCTGTAGTATTATAACCAACTAAAATAGTAGGTAAAGGAGCCATTGGCGGTATATTAAGAGGCATATTTGACTGGATATTAGGAAAGTAAGGCATAGGAGGCCTAGGTGCAATTTTACCTGCCTAAATAAGGCTATTTTCGGCTTTAACAGCAATGTCAAAACCTTGTGGTAGCAAAGTACCTCCCATAGACTGAATCATCACCGAAATATCATTGTTCAAGCTCTTCAGGTAGTATAAAAAAGCATAATCTACACTTGGCCTTACTACCACTGGTATTCTATTCCATGTTTTCTGAAAGCGGGAATTGAAATCTGTCATCTGCACTTGTGGGGCTCTTTTAATGGTTGTTAATTTCTCTACAAGTGACAAATGGTCTAACTTGTCTTCAAAGAACCTGGTGAAGGCATCACCCAATTCATCCCACGTAGAAATGGAGGCCATGGGTAGATTCCTAAACCACTCCAATGCTTTTCCCTTGAATGAAGCTGCAAGTAATCTGACTGCAACATTATCTTGTGTCACATGATGAACATTGCAGAGGGAAGCCACATCTCTAATGTGCTCAAAAGCAGTTGTTTGACTCTCCCCTGTGAAGTCTGGGAGCCCTTTCAAAGCTGCTAAAGGTATGTCATTGTGAGCAACAAGGTTTAAGGGATTTCCTTGATCAAATGGTACAAAAGAAAAAGCTTTAGGTACAACCATATTGCTAACTTGGGCTGAAATACTTGCTGAAACACCACTAGAACTTGCCTGAGAAGTACTTGCTGCTGAGGCAAAAATAGTCCTTGAATTGGTCTGTAAAACCGATGATTCAAAAGGATCAGAATATTTTCTTCTTATAGTTGGTGATGATGAATGCCTTCTAGGATTTTCTCTCTCCTTTGGCCTTCCTCTTCTTACATAAACTCTTGGAGGAGAAGATTGAACCCTCTTTGTATGTGGATTTTGTTTGAGAGTTTTTCCCTTTCTTTTGGGTGTTTCCAACTGTAGATATTCAAATATACTTGAGCTTCACGTCTCAATTTTTCTCATAAAACTTATTGCAGCACGACAATCACTTCTCTTTCACCATGGAGTCACCAAATACACTTAATAATAACCTCAAATAGGTCAAATTTTCACACTGACAGTATATCAAACCAGCATGAAAATAAAAACATGAACTTCTGGTAACGCCAGGCGTGCCAAAACTGTTAAGGCTTAAAATTTGTACCCTAGTAAACTACACAAGTTCAACATTTTTTCCTAACATGGGATTCATTTCTGTATGTGGGAAATGCATAAATGGAAATGAAACCTCTGGATTCTAGGTTGGTTCCTATTGGATAATCACCAATAACTCTTTAAAACTAACTTAGATTTTGAGGGAAAAGAGATAGAAATTACTGAAATGAACCTGTAAACTAAATATGAACTTAAGGAAACTAGGCGATTCACCAAAGAGAAAGAGAACTAGGTTGATAATGATGGATTGTGAAAACAGTGAACTCTACCTCAACGAATAAAACACTTCTATTCTATATAGGTCTGCATAAATATTTCATAAAGAGGTCCTTAATAAAATTAACAAGGAAGGAAAATCTTCACAAGAAAACCCTACAAATTCTTTGGACACAAATTATAACCTGCAAAAAAAATGCATTCCTGCAACAAGGTAATAGCTGAGACATAAAATAACAAGGAGTGATCAACTCACTTACTATTTTTATCAATTATGCACTTGACACAAAGTCACAGAAAGAAAGAAGGCTTGAAATTCAATAGAATATTGCTGCTCCAAAATGCTATCACTATAAATTCAGTCTCCAAAATGAGTTACAAACTTCCGCATAAAAAAATAAGGAAAAGAGAATTTCACAAAAGCCTCCTCTACAATAATAAGAACCAACTCCAAAATGAGTTACAAACTTCACTAAGTACACAACCCCTTGGGTCGGATGCAACAATAAAGCCCCCAAAATAGGACCTAAAACTCTCTCCAAAAGCACCAATAGACTGAAAAAGTCTAACTAAAACATTAACCATCCATGTGAATCATCCAAACAACCCCCAAAAGGCTCCAAATGGCCATAATTGCCTCCTAAAACCTAGAGGAAAGTCAAATTCGACCCCAAAAGCTCTTGAACTCTCCTAAATTCACTCCAACATTCCCTAGATACCCTCCTTATGTCTCCAAACTGCCATAACTCCCAAGAAGAAGTCTTTCAAGCCATTAAATACACCCTTATCTCTCCATTATACATTATTATTGCTTCCTTTTAGATATTTTAATATTTATTAATTGACTTATAAAGTATATGAATCAATAAATATTAAATTACAATTTATATCTCATAAAACATTAATAATTATTAATTGATATATTTTACAAATCAATTAATAAGTATTAAATCAATAACATTTTCAAGAAAGAACTAAAAGACACTAAATCAAAAATATCATTGAAAGGGCATGGCTGCAAACTCCAAGCATTATGCAAAATGCTTTAAGGGTCGACAAAAAAAAACCCTAAAATGCATTGCATCATTTGGTCACTGCATTATGCATTTTGGAGAGAGCTCGAGAGCTAGGGTTTGAGAACCCTAACCCACTGCCATGGTTTTCAAAAACACTTGCAGCTTCTGCTCATGTCGCCATCAATGAAGCTTTGAACACATCTTTTCTGTATCTCTTGAGATACCAAGTCGAATCCAGTAAACTTTACATGCTCTGTAACCATGATTTTATTTCTCTGATTTCTATTACATATGTTATGGCTCATCACTTAGAAATTTTTTTTTTTTTCTGGACACCATTGAAGAAATTAAATGATTGATGCAAAAAACATGATTTTTGAGACTTCTGTGTTGATTTTTATGGATATTTTGATCCTCTTTGCAAAATTATTTGCAGATTTGTTTCCTCTACATGTATGCTGAAAAACACTGAGCTCCACTTTGTATATTTTAAATTATTGATATCGGAATGACCTGGAGCCATGTTTTCCTCTTTTCATAGATCTTATCTTCAATTATCTTCATGTCTTATGTGACCTGAGCCTGAATTTGTTCAGCAAAAATTTTAGTGAACAAATTTGGCAGTGCAATGACACCACTTTCTAATAATATATCATGTAGCTTTTGTGCGTCGTACAGCTGGTGAACTAATACCTTTTGTCCATGAAGGAGATCTTGTATGTGAAACAGGGGTAACTTGACCTACCTGAAGAAGCTCGAGGAAGTGGTCTCTCAAGTTTACAAAAATCAAAGTTTTCATCCGACTCTAACCTCAATCTGCTTTCCTCATAGATTGGCCCTACTTGAAAACTGCCAATATGACCCACATTCCCTTGTGAATCTCTAAAAATATTTGCTGAGCCACTCAATTCAGAAGCCATCCTCCCAAAATCTAGTCTCCTCTCCTCCTTTCTTTCATCATGTGAACAATCATCCACAACACTCAACAATCTCCCTTCAAATGATGTTGTCGTTTCAACTTCAACATCTTTTAAGGATGCATTGATTGTATACAATGTTTTCTCATATTTGAGCTGAGGTGGAAATGTTCCAGTTGCATCAACTTGGATAAGAGTGCCTGGAGCTCCCTTAAGATCGACAATATACTCCTTCTCATCAACCTTTATAATGTTCATTGTCCCATCATCTATACCCATGTAATATATTCCCTTGACCATCCGACATGGAATGCCAACATAATCAACCATTACCTTGCTCAAGCTTCTCTCCTCCAAGTGTACTTTTGGACCTTCATTTCTCTATTAACAACTGATAACTCTATTTTCAATCTTGTAGTGACTCTGAGATATTCATGCATGTTATCTGAGGCTTAGATCCATTGTTTTCATTCTCACCGCAATTGGAAAATGCATTGCATGCATCTTTACTATCCTTATCGTTTCAAAGTTTTGATGTTATTTTATTGATAGTGCAAGACCACTGTTGTCTGGATTGCCTCCCTTCATGTGGCTGGTGTTGATCAAAAGAAAATCCTCTCTATCTATTAACTGTACAAGCTTTGATGTATATCACATAATAGTCAATTTTTTAAAAACTCCAGTCACTTAGCTTTGTTCTTTAGCTATTCCTTTATGTTCTTTAATGCTTATAGAAGGATGAGCATTCTTCAGTCACTATTAGTAATATTAGTTCCATTGAGCATTATAAGCATTGAGTTTGATTAACACTCTATATGAATGCACACTTTATTGCATCCTAGACATGATACCTTACAATGAGCCTGGTTAGAGAGAGGAGCTGGAAAAGTCATTGTGCTAGTGTACTTTTTTAGTTTTCATAATATGGACCTCACCATTTTCTGTAACCATTGGGATTGCAATTCCTATCAATTTAGTCCATTTTGTGACTCTCTTTACAATATGTTGTTGGTAACAATACTGTCCACTATTTATATTGAAAATTTGAACTGATCCTCCTTTTAACTTCATTGAATTACCTTAAGGTTGCTGCCTTTTGTCTTTTAGTGGCATGCTAAGCTCGAAACTTTGTTCTTTTTAGAAATCTTTATTTGAATTTATTGTTCAAAACATTCTATTCATTTCATGTTGCTACTGTAGTCTATATGGTTTCAACTTGAAATTTTTTGTCCCTTAAATAAACTCATCTTATCAATTTGATTATAATGAAAGGTTTCATATCAGAATTAATATGTCCCTTTAACATTATATATTTCTTTCCTGATCTTGACACCTATTAAATTAATTATTCTAATGCATATGTTAGGCTCATACCCAAAGGGAGCCTTGGTTAGGGGCACATATACATTGAAATAACTCTCTTCCTGCACATGGAACAAACACATTAGCTTAAATATTCTTTTCACAAACACTTTCATTATTCTGATGTTTTATTTTTTTAGATTTAGGACAACGTTAACGTTGCAACATAGGTGTATAATCATAAAATGGAAGCACCTCCATTGTAGATTGGTTTAGCCTTCCGAGTAAGTGGTTTTGGGGTCATGTCAAGTGCCTTGAATGGGTTCCTAATTTAGACCTGGCTTTCCCCCTGTTCTGGCCCAATTCTCAACCTCTCTCTAGCCAGTTTCTGGCATTCTGGACTGCAGATTTGAGATCTTTGACCTCAGGGTAAAGGTCGACCTTTTAGGTCTATTTTGACCTTGATCCTGACCTAGGTCAAGGTGAACTTCACCCCTGACCTAGGTCAAGGTCAACCTCGACCTTGACCCAGGGTCTCACAGTTTCTGGATGTCATCCTTTGAAAAAGTTAAATCTCGCTTCTGGGTTGGCTATTTCAGGTTACGAAGTGATGATTCCTAAATTATATTTAATATAGGTCCTCTCCTAGGGGTAAAGGCTTTAATGAGAATTTAATTCTCCTATGTCAGTCTCCCTTAGAATATTGTGCCCTAATTTCATATAAAAGGAATCCTTTCTCTCTCATTTTCTCTAAGTTTTCTGAGCACAAAGACTCTCTAACCACAAGAAATCAAGCAAGAAGCTCTTCTAAGTCCTTTATCCAAGCCTAAGTGAGAAGCATTATCAAGTGAAGTTCAAGCAAGCTAAGGAGAAAGATTTGAAGCAAGCATCTATCTATCATTCATCAAAGAGATCCATGGGAGGCTATTGAAGGATTCAAGCTACATAGTGCCCTTTTGGTGATCTCTTCATCCACCTTCTTCCAAGCCTCTTCATACTCAAGAACCCATTCAAGATTTGGTGTGGGAGATCTACGAGAAATTGATTGAATAAATCCTACAATTATAGATCCATTGGTACATACCTACTTGTGGATTCAAGGATTCGAATCCTCCACAAGGACTTTTACAAGCAAGGTGAATTTCTGCATTTACTTTGTTTACTTCTGTAATTTAAATTATATATTTGAGGTTAATTCCAAAACCAGGGTTTGACCAAGGCAAACCCCTCCCCCCCAACAAAAAAATCTCTTTTTCTTGCAGGTACAAGTGCGGGACTGTGGATTTGAACTCAGATCTGGATACCCTTTTAACAAACTATCAGGATCTGTGAACAGATTTTCTGTCAGACCTGTGCAGGTCAGGGTTGAGATTATTGGGTCAGGGGTGACATTTGTGGGTCAAGGTCGACCTTTTTCATAAGACGGTGTTGGATTAGAAAAATATTTATGGGTTTTTTTCATCTCTGCATTCCGGTTCCAGATCATACTTCAGATTTTCTAGAAATAGAGTATAGACCTCTAAAAATAGCATTCTTCAGGTCTGAAATTCTTTAAGGCTGGTACTTCCTCTCATCCTTTTCAATTATTGTTATATATAATATCTCCTTAATCATAAAATAGAATTTAAGATCTTCTTCCTTACTCACATTTCAAAATGGTTGATTTATTTGTGCATTGATCCTTCTTTTGGGTTAATCAACTTGGTTCTTTCATTTGTGCATTTGGGGATAAAAGAGGAACATCTTATCTTCCTTCCCCCTATATTCTTAATACAACAATACACACAAAATTACAATAAAATGTAAAGGTTAAGGAAATACAACACATACATTCCCCTAATCAATTTTTGCCCTTTACATTTTGGTGAACCCAACGTGGATATTGTTAATCTTCTATGGATATTGTTTATGATTCAAACATGGATGATCTTAATCACATTGTTAATCATGTAGAGTGTGTTGTTTCATCTCAACCTACTAATCAAGATCCTTCACCTCTATTTCAACTTCCATTTCCACCTAAACCTCAAAAACAAACTAAGGATAAGCGACCCAGGGAACTTTTAATCACCTTTGATGATTCTAAAATGATTAAAGCTCCTGATGGTCCCCTTTATATCTATGCTAGGATTGCTAAGATACCTACTTGTGGTTGTCTTGTTGATCACACATCCTTAATAAATGTCATTACTGAGGAAAATATTTTTATGAAAAACTTACAACATGATTGCTATGACCCATCTGATGCATGGATCCAAACTTGTAATGGTTTTCTTTATCCTACACTTGCTTCAATCAACTTACTTGTTGAACTTTGTGGTAAAGTTGTAGATACTACCTTCATTGTTATTCCTACTTCTGATCAATTTCAAATCAAATTTTGTTTACCGTGGATAACTGTTATGCATACTATCTCTTCTCCTATTCATAAATGTCTTAAGTTTATTCATAATGGAGAAGTCAAAATGGTTAATAATAGTTTGTATCAACCTTCTATGCCTAGAGATTGTGCTACTCTTGATTTATTTTGGCCTTCATTATCTAACTCATGTCCTCCTTCTCTTGATCATCTCTTTCGCTCATGCCAAGCTTACAAACATCGCAAAATTTCTGAGTTAAGCATGCTTCAGATAGATCTCAACCGCGGTCTTTTTCCCACTCCTTCCATACCTCCTTTAGCCATTACTTCTAATTCTAATAATCAAACTTCTACTTTTTCATTACAACCCATTGAGAATCCTCCTATAGAACCTGTGAAGGAATATGTGGTCATTCCTCCTAGTTCTCAAAATGTGTTAAGCAAAGCAAAATGAAATAAATCTGCTAATGAACGTCGTAAGTGTATTATGCTGAATGTGGACCTCTTGATTCAACACAAACGCAACATAGTCCTTACACAATCAATAAATTTACAAAGACAAACATGGATTGTTTGCTCTGCAAATGTGATTGAAGCGACCTGTTGCCTCCTAATTAGATGTGATTTTTGTAGTTTACCCTCATAACGAGAGCCAACAACCTGACCATTGCTAATACGGAGGATTTTATAGTGCAAGTAGATGAAGAAAAGCCATTATTTATGAGAAATATGCATCTAGTTCATGAGAAATTGTTGTCATTCTATGAATTAAGACATGATTAAGCTTGTGAAAATGAAATGCAACTAGTCTAAGTATGAATGCAATTAAGCTATGGAAGTAAAAGTGCAATTAAGCTAAGAACTTGAATGTTTCTAATCTAGAAAGGAAATGCTTGAAATCTAGAAATGAAATGATTTCTAAGCTAGAATTTGATTAGTAAACCAATATAGAAAGCTTTAAAGCATAAATTGAATTGTTAGCTCCTACAAATAGATCA
>MU225932.1:1864548-1897915 GCA_018584345.1 Thuja plicata
TTGCATTTGAAACTCAGTCAATTAAAGTCAATTAGGAGAAGAATTTGCCTAGTACAATAGGACTTTGAAGATAAGAAAATGCACCAAAATTGATTAGGTTGTTAGGTGCCAATTTTGGGGTGTTACAGTAAGAAGCGTAGAGCTAATGCTAGGGCCCATGCTTCTCTTCTTCAAAACTCTTTACCTTCTTTTGATCAACCTATGCCTGATGTGTCGAAAGAAGTCAATATTCATAATGATGTTAAGATGAATGATTGTCATGATCCTATTCACATCTTAGATCCCATTTTAATTAATCTTGATGAGGAGGATACTTTAGATGATCCTATTGATCTTAGTGATGAATATGAGACCATTGATCTTGACACTGACTTACCTCATATTCTTTCAAATCAATTAACAATTACACCTAGTATCGAGCAACACGATTCTCAAGAGGATCCTTGTTTGGAACTGGATATCATTCCTGTTGTATTGGATATAGTCCCTCTTGCAATTTGCCCACCTTCCCTAACTAATATAAACCAAGATAGGGAGAGTAGGCGATGCGCCTGATTGGCCTATCCTTCATGGTAGCCCTTTTTCTGTTTGCATGTTGTATTGTGCTTCTCTCATACTATGTTTGCTAAATGTTTGTTAGATTCTTTTATACAACCCTTGTTACTTTGTTGGTGCAAGGTGATAAAGGACTCAAACCTATTGTACAATTCCTCTATATGTATCTTTATTCTTCTATATGTTTTTCTTATGTTATGTTGTACTTGTGCTATTGTTCATAAATGTTTCCCTTTTATAATCTCCTTGGATCTGCAACATGATAGCACTGATTCTTTTTGGTCTCCAGGTTGTGGTTCAAAAAGATTCCTCTTCGTAACTCTTAAGTTTTCTTTCCTCCATTGTGATTGTAGTTCTAATTTCTTTGGGGAATGATGTCAATCCATTTGCAATAATATCATATTTATATGTACATGTTATCTTATGATCATACTGATCCCACAGTAGGTAGATCCCTTCTATGTTCTTTTGTATGTTTATGTTTGTTTTCCTTGATTTGTCTTCATTTGGGGGCATCTCGTAGTGGAAACGTAATCCGTAGAGTTGTTTATGTTTCTGTTAAAACCATTGCTCCTGTTAAAGTGTTAGCAATGACTTTAATGTGGGGGCATACACTCTACTCACTTTTTTCACACACACACATTTTCAAAATATTTTCAAAAAAAAAACTTAAAACTTTTTCCCTTTATGGATTAAAAACTAATCCTTAAAGAATGGACATTACATTTTACTTTTTAGGATCTCTTGATCCCTCCAGTTAAATTTACACGGATCTCTTGATCCCTCCAATTTTTCAAATGTTTTGATTCCTTAAGGTCAGAAGGTGTCCTTAAGAACAGATCTCCCTGATGGTTTGACTAGTGAATAGCCACATTCACTAGGCAGTTCAACTCCATCTTTCCAGTTATGTTGTTTACTTGTGTGGTTCACAATGGGACATAAGTTCTCATTGGGCAATATAATCACACCCTCTCTCTCTCTCTTTAACTAGTGATGTCTCTCTTATCATGATCTTAGGGTTGATAAAGACTTAAGTCCCTTGGGGGCTTGAGGATTTCTTTGTCCCTTTTTTATTCCAATAAGATTGTTTGTTCTTTATGATCTCCTTTACCAAGAGTTTGTGTTGAGTCCATACTCTTGCTAAAGTGGGGGCTAAATGTATAGTCGTAAAATGGAAACACTTCCATTCTAGACTGGTTTAGCATTCTAAGTAAGTGGTTTTGGGGTCATGTCAAGTGCCTTGAATGGGTTCCTGATTTAGACTTGGCTTTCCCCCTATTCTGCCCCAATTCTCCACCTCTCTCTAGCCAGTTTCTGGCATTCTGGACTGCAGATCTGAGATCTTTGACCTCAGGGTCAAGGTTGACCTTTTAGTTCTATGTTGACCTTGACCCTAACCTAGGTCAAGGTTGACCTCACCCCTTACCTAGGTCAAGGTCGACCTCGACCTTGACCCAGGGTCCAAATTTCAGGGTCTCACAGTTTCTGGATGTCAGTCTTTGAAAAAGTTAAATCCCGCTTCCGGGTCGGCTCTTTCGGGTTCCGAAGCGATGATTCATAAATTATATTTAATATAGGTCCTCTCCTAGGGGTAAATTCTTTAATGGGAATTTAATTCTCCTATGTCGGCCTCCCTTACAAGATTGTGTCGTAATTTCATATAAAAAGAAGCCTTTCTCTCTCATTTTCTCTAAGTTTTCTAAGCACAAAGACTCTCTAACCACAAGCAATCAAGAAAGAAGCTCTTCTAAGTCCTTTATCCAAGCCTAAGTGAGAAGCATTATCAAGTGAAGTTCAAGCAAGCTAAGGAGAAAGATTTGAAGCAAGCATCTATCCATCATTCATCAAAGAGATCCATGGGAGGCTATTGAAGGATTCAAGCTACATAGTGCCCTTTCGGTGATCTCTCCATCCACCTTCTTCCAAGCCTCTTCATACTCAAGAACCCATTCAAGATTTGGTGTTGGAGATCTACAAGCAATTGATTGAAGACATCCTACAATTCTAGATCCATTGGTGCATACCTACTTGTGGATTCAAGGATTTGAATCCTCCACAAGGACTTTTACAAGCAAGGTGAATTTATGCATTTACTTTGTTTACTTCTGCAATTTCAATTATATATTTGAGGTTAATTCCAAAACTGGGGTTTGACCAAGGCAAACCCCTCCCACCCAACAAACAAATCTCTTTTTCTTGCAGGTGCAGGTGCGAGACTGTGGATTTGAACTCAAATCTAAATACCCTTTTCAGCGAACTATCACGATCTACGAACATATTTTCTATCAGACCTGTGCAGGTCAGGGTCAAGATTATTGGGTCAGGGGTGACATTTGTGGCTCAAGGTTGACCTTTTTCATAAGGCGGTGTCAGATTGGAAAAATATTTCTGGGTTGTGTTCGTCTCTGCGTTCCAGTTTTGGATCATTTAGATTTTCCAGAAAAATAGTACAGACCTCTGAAAATAGCATTCTTTAGATCTGCAATTCTTTGAGTTTGGTACTTCCTCTCATCCTTTTCAATTACTGTTACATGTCATAACTCCTTAATCATAAAATAGAATTTAAGATCTTCTTCCTTACTCTCATTTCCAAATGGTTGATTCATTTGTGCATTGATCCTTATTTTGGGTTAATCAACTTGGATCTTTCATTTGTGCATTTGGGGATAAAAGAGGAACATATTATCTTCCTTCCCCCTATATGCTTAATCACAAAAATACACACAATACACACAAAATTACAATTAAATGTAAAGGTTAAGGAAATACAACACATACATTCCCCTAATCAATTTTCACCCTTTACAATAGTCATAGAGTAATTTTAAGGTAACCAGCCATTGCTTAGATCCGTATTGGGATCTAACATCATTGTTCTTTCAATCTTGCAGGATTCAGGAGCTTGCTGGGAGACTTGCAAGGACAGAATGGACTCAGGACTAGCCAATCATGCCACTTATAACTAGTCAAAGCAACAGGCAATGATTGGTTAACCTTGACCTACTCTTTCCTATTTTGTCTTTTTAATTCTGTTTTAATTCTGAAGGAGAAAAGATAGGCTATACTCACGGCTTGTGTGAGGCTTTCAATTTGAACTGGTCTGAATACATGCATTTATGTTTTTAAATGAGTGAACTCAAAAAATAATAATTTATCACTGTTCAGTACAAATGAAATGATTATTTTCAGAATTTCACAATGCATTTTAATTTTGCAGTCTGTATATCAATGAGGTCAATTGATTCAAAATGTACCTTTTGTAGCAAAAATGCGAGGGTAGTGAAATTTTGATAACAGTAACAAAAGTGGTTATCACTTCAATTGTTATTTTGTCTTTTTCTTGAGTCCTTTGTTTTGTCCTCATTCCAATTGATCCGTAGCCTTTTGCAATCCTATTCTATAAAAGGATTCCCAAGATCATTGGAAGGCGCTGGAGAATTTGTATTGTAAACTTTTGCAAGGTTTCAGTCATGGAAATATAGCATAGTTTGTACTAGATAGGTGTGATAATTAGAAATAAAGTTGAAATATCTCTTGCAGGTTATTGAAGAGGTTATCTCTGAGTACATCTTGTATACTGGAATATGATTCTCTAAACTTAATACAAAGATATGGATTCCAATCTCTCATGTGTCATGTTGTCTTGTGAGTTATTAATTTTATGATTCATTAAGATATAATTTCTCTATGTTTATGTACTTATTTGAGAGTTTTGATCAAGTATCAGATTAAATGATGCTCTAATTAATACATAGATTCATCTGACATATGCTAGGATTCTATGAGTAGTATGGGTTTGGGATATTTTTGTTTATGGCCTAGAATCTTTGATGAATATTGATTTTAGTATATTGTATTTGAGTTAGAGTGTAGGCCAATAGATAAAGCATTGATCTAAAATTGATAAATTCTTTATTATTGCATATCTAGTTGCATATTGGTTGTGTTTTTATATAAAAATAAATAAAATCCATTAATTCTATATTTTTATAAGTTTGTTGTGAATTCCTATCTCATGCTCCATTTCATGGTTGATGTTCAATGGGTAATTAGCCAGTTATCTAGTATCTCCTGGTTATGTTGAGTTGTTGTGAGATTACTGCTAGATGAATACCATATAGAAATATCTGAAGGTATTATAGGGTATCCCCCCCTTGATATAGCAGAACCTAAAGTGTAGAAGCATTCTATGAGTGCTTGTTAGTTGGTCCTTTTCTTGCATGGAGTAATATTTGGAGTTGGCTTCTCTATAAAAATTTCAAAAGAAGAGGTTGTTGTGTTTTTGTTACAACATTAAAAACCACCAAAAAGAAGTTCCTGACCTTGGAGGAAACATGATACCCTTTGAATAGGTACATCATTGGTGAGCCAGCTATCCTTTCTGGCATTTTGACATAAAACATGCAACTATCAACAAAAACTTGTTGAAAACAACTACAAACTATGCAAGCAAAACCCAAAAAATGCGGAGGACCAAACTTAGGAGCCTAAAACCATCAGAAACTAGCTTTATTGTGATTTTTAGAGATTTGGAGGTTCATAAACCAAAGAAAAAATTGACCTCCAAAAGGTCGAAAGGGAGAAAGATGGGGCTCAGTGAATGCTTCGGTGTTTCGGCATTTGAAATATCTTCAGAGGCCAAAAGGCCAAAAATGCGAAATGAGGGGCGATTTCCTTTCTTTTGTGCTTTGGTGTTGCGGAGATGTCAAGGTCTTCGGAGGCCAAAATGCTGAAAATGTGAAATAGACTTAGCATTTCCTGTCTCCGGTGTTTCGGCATTGTGGACTTAGCCATTTCCTATGGTTTATCGAGTATGTTGATTGGATTGGTTCATCCTTTTGGGGGCCAAAAACCTAGGAGATTGTAAACCGCTGAGAAACAAAAAAGAAGAAGAAAAAACCTAGACCAAACACTCAAAGTGCTCAATGTCGAGTGACACAAACCAAAACGATGACTAAATAACCAAAAAAACAAGGACCGCAACCCTAAAAGTAGACCTAGACTGCGAAAGAAAAGAAACAAAAAAAAAGAACAAAACCCTACCTACAAACTTGAGGGCATGGGGAGGACTCTGTGAGGAGCTCGACGAGAAGAAGAAGAAAGTGCACAAACAAATCTGACAAAACCAAAAGAAAAAGCCACTTGCCGAAAACATGAAGAAGCTAGAGCTCAAAATGAGAAAATGCAGAATGAATAATAAACAAACCCTTAGCCGCTTTTATAAACACTTGGAGCGATGATATCTTCTTGGGGTTTTAGACTTTCGGAGCTCGAAAGTGCGAAGCCCGTGAGTCATGCATCGTCGGGATTTTGGAGGCCGAAAGTCTGACAAGACTTTCTCCTTTTTGCGTGGGTTTGGGATTTTGGCCTTTCAGACTTTCGGAGCTCCATAGAACACCGAAAGGCCAAAAAGCCAAAAAAAGGCTTTGCTAGCAAGGGATTGCTTTAAAATCTTAAAGATAGAAGAAAAATGCAAAGGATAAAAAGGAACAAAAACAACCAAAAAGAAGGGTGGGCCATGGCTAAGTGGCCAAAATGGGGTGCATGTTGTGGAACCACAACAAGTCATAATAGAGGTGGGTAGGGAATTAACAAAACATTCAGCAGTTATTTGCAGATTTATAGGGCCTGAGAAAAATAGAGAAACCATCAGAAGTTGGATCAAGAAGTCATGGAAGATAGAATTCATTTTGAATTTTTTGCCCAAAAATGTTTCTATAGTGATTTTTGCAGATGTGGAAGAGATAAGTTTTTTTGCAAGGAGGAATATATTTGGTGAAAGATGACCCTTTGTATATGCATAAATGACAACCCAACTTTATTCGAATATTGGTGAACCCTTATGAATCTGGAATATGGATCAAATTACATAATTTTCCTATAGAATATTGGATGAAAGAATGCCTAGAGAAAATTGGGAGGTCGTTAGGCACCATTTTTGAAACAGATGTTGAATTGGAAAATGGTGATTCTTCTTTCTATGCAAGAATAAATATTGCAACGATCAATCAAATTCGAAAAGAAATAAGGTTATGTGCATAGAAGATACATTAGATCCAATTAGTTGAAGTAGTGGAATAAAAATCTTCTATCTCTAGTGCTACCAAAGAGACCACAAAGAATCAGATTGTAAGATGGGTAGGAGAAAATAGAACATTAGACACCAAAGAAAGTAATTTCAAATCCAAATTTGCATAAGGAATATGAGATATCAAAATATGATGGAGAGGGAGAAATTTTTGAAGAAAATATCCAATGGAGAATGCTCAAGTCCGATCCCTGGCAACATAGTAGAACCAGAGAGCATAGGCAATAAGGGTCAGGTTGGAGCATTGGATAACCATGGAAAAGAGAGGATGATGAAGACTTCAATGAGGGACAATGACATTGCTAGTGGTCAAATAAAACTCTATGGTGTGGCTAGGAATATAGCCCCTAAATAATTGCAAATTGGTGTGGAGGAGAAAGTGATTCAAACAAGAGATGGGAGCTTAATGTTATTTGATGAGAAGTGGAGGAAGAATGGTCCTTTGAAGATGCTCTTGAAGATGAAGATGACATATTATATCCTCACTATATAAGTCAATCGATTGCAAAATTGATTGGGAAATTAAAAAAGAACAGGCGTAAACAAGTCTCTATATGAGAGAAGATGAAGCAGCAAGAAAAGGACTTGTTAGTGTGACTAAATTTTTGAAAAGGACCAAGGGAGCCAGAGCCTTCCTTGGAGGCCAATGAAGCTGGTATCATGGAATGTAAAAGGTCTATTGGCTCCTAACAAGACACGCTTGATAAAGTGCTATCTAGAAAAAAGAGTGGATGCAAATTTGTTACATGAAACCAAAATTTAACAAAGAAGCTAGACAACTATTTCTAAAATATTGCAGAAAATGGGAAGGGGTTTTCAATTATGCTTGAGGAGTGTCAGGGGATAGGGGGTCTTGTGGAATCCCAATATCTTGAAAACTGATTTGATTGAATCTGAAGATAACAGGATACTGTGCAAAGTTAGGTTATTCTCTTCAATTTTTTGGTTTTCGCATTTTTAATTTTTAATGTTTATAGGGGATAAAAGTGCATTATGGGTACAATTGAAAGGTCAAATTGATAATTTGGAGAATAATTTTTATATTCTTGGAGGGGACTTTAATGCAAGTTTGCATCCTATAGAGAAAAGTGGTGGTATTTCCAAGGTCAAAAGAATAATGGCAAAATTTGGAAAATTTGTGGATCCTAGTGAACTCATGGATGTTGTTCCTAAAAATGAGATGTACACATGGACGAATAGAAGAATTGGCTTCACTAATATATCTGAGAGATTGGACCATTTTTTGTTCGACAATATTGGATATTAAATCATTTTCACCTTTCTTCCTCCATTTTAACTATTTTAAGTTTGATCTCTTTCTAGTTGTTTTTAGATTGGTATAATGATATACCCAAGAAAGGTTATTTTAAATTTGAATCTATGTGGTGGAGAGATAGTTCAATCATAGGTAAAATGGAAGAGTGATGGAAGGAAATTAATATCTACATAGGAGCGATTAGTTTTTGTTTTATGAGGAGATTGCATTTTATCAAAATTATATTGAAAGTCTGAAATAATGAAACTTTTAAGAATATTTTTTTGAAGAAGATGCTTGTACAAATTGAGATATTTTATTTAAATGAGGAAAATTTTAGTCATGGTATGATGATGGGAGATTATTTGGAGTTAAAAGAAAATATTGTGGAATTATTGGCGAGAGAAGAATTATACTAGAAGGATAAGACAAGAGAAGTGTGGATCAGCTCTGGTGATGTTAATACAAAATATTTTCTTGCATTTATTAAATCTAGGATAATTCTAAATAGAATAGATGGTATAAGAGATGTAGACAAGCATTGGTGTGAAGATTGTGAAAGTAGTGGAGAGGAGGTGGATAACTGTTTTAAATCCATTTTGGGAAATGATACTAATTCGAATGATTCATCCTAGGGGGATATAGTAAATGTAATCCCAAATCTAATTAATGAGGAAGACAATGCTATGTGGGTTGAGCCCTTATTAATGGAGGAAATAAAGATGGGGACATTCTAGCTTCACCCTAATAAGGCTCCAAGCTCGGATGGAATCTCGACTAAATTCTATTAGAAGTGTTAGCACTTCTTGGGGGCAAAAGTGCTCCATTTGGCAGAGGATGTGAGAAGAGGAAGAAGATTATTAGAGGCTTGAATAACATAGTTAATATTCTTATTCCCCAAAAAAGAATTTTGTGAGATCTATGGTGATTATAGGCCCATTTCATTATGTAACAAATTAAAAAAATTTATTTCAAATGCATTAGTGAACATAATTTAAAAAAATCTAGGTAAGATTATTTCAGAGGAGCTAAACGATTTCAATCCAAGCCGCAATATAACAGACTATGTAATACTTGCTTCAGAAACCATTCACTAGATTAAAGCACAATGTCTTAAAGGCATGGTTATTAAATTCGATGCCAGTAAGGCATATGACAAAGTATGTTGGGATTTTTTCATGAAAATGTTGAGAACATTCTGTTTTCATGAAAAATGGATTAATGTCATTTGTACACGCATCTCCTCTTCAATATTTTCAATTGCAGTGAATGGTTCACTTCATGGTTTTTTAAAGGCTACAAATGATATCTATGAGGGGGTCCAATTCACCATCCCTATGACATAAGTGTTAAACTAGAAAATCAAACTAAAAAGGGATTTGAGATTGTGGAGGTGAATTATGATTAATGAAGAATTAGTACCAATCTCACACTCTCAATTTGCAAACAACATAATTATGTTTGGAGAGGCACAATTAAAGAAGCTGAGGCAATTAAATTGAATTTGGAGATATACTCAGCAACATATGGACAAATCATGATTACAGATAACTTGGCTATTTATTTCTTAAATACATATAAAAATATGCAAAAAAAAATTGTTAAATTGTTAAGTTGTTAGGCTTCCAAATTTCTTTTTTATTGTGGGCCCATGTCGTTCCATCCATTGGGGAGAAATTATTAATAAATGTACTTTAAAGGGATCCTCTTGGAAAAATAAATGGTTATCGGAAGCAAGTAGAATCTTGATGATAAGTTGTTTTGATGGTGATCCCTA
Organism: Thuja plicata; assembly: GCA_018584345.1. Classification (NCBI taxonomy): domain Eukaryota; kingdom Viridiplantae; phylum Streptophyta; class Pinopsida; order Cupressales; family Cupressaceae; genus Thuja; species Thuja plicata. The sequence continues at coordinate 1,874,224 of MU225932.1, forward strand.
TATATGTTATGTCATGCTTTAAACTCACTAATAAGGTCATATCTTCACTGGATAGGTTTTTTTTTTTTTAAGTTTCTTTAGGTACGAAGGAGAAGAAGAATCCACCCATAAACGTGGACACCGCATGTCTTTCTAAGAAAGAAGGAGGTGCTGGATTAAGGAAAATGGAGTTGCAAAACTTGGCCTAGGAGAAAAATTAATGTGGAAGTTGTTCAAATATCCTAATAAACTGTGATGAAGAGTAATGAGGAAAAAATACATTGATTTAGGGAATCTAGAAAGGATACTCTTCATAGAAAATTGTTTCATTGGCTCAGCTATCTAGAAATTTATATAGGAAAGTAGGGAAATAATTACTAAGCATCTTACATGGAAAATTGGGAATGACAGAAGGGCAAAATTTTGGAGAGATTCCTAGAGTGGAGAAATGGCCATTATAGAATACCTCAATAACTCTGATTGGGTGGAGGAAGTAGAAATGGATTTTGGGGGGTTTTTGTGGTAGATTATGTTTACAAGTCATTGAATGGGAGTTGCAATTTTGAGTGGAGGAATGTTATGAGGTGATTACATCGGAAGTTTGTGGTCTTATCAAGATATCACTGGCAAAGAATTGAAGGATAGCCTTTAAATTTGGTGAGGGTGGAAATAGGAAGATAATTCGCTTGGTTTGAAGGATGAATGATGAACAGATCACTTGAAGGCAATGATATTTCATGGTCTAAGTTGTTTATGCAGAGAGGAACAATGTCGTAGGCTTTTTAATATAAAGGATGACAACACATTGAATGTCTAAACTTTATCTTTATCTTAGATATGAGCATGGATGGAGAAAATCTTCATGATGGTATAGTTTATATTCTTATATCCCATTTTTCAAACTATGAACTCGAGGGAAATGAGATTCCAAGTTGGAAATGATTTTGTTGTTGGATATTATTAGCCAAAAGTGGCAGATTATATTGTTTGATATTGAATTGGGGGAGTTTGAACTTCCTTGTCAGCTCACTTTCAAGAGTTGGAGGTGGAGAAAGAGGAATTGGATGGTCAGCCAATGGGTGATATAGAAGGAGGTAATCAGGGTATAACCATAAAAGAGGAATTCTACGAAGGGGTCAAAAAGAAAAACTTTGGGAGTTTGTATAGAATGTTGGTGTTTTGATTTCAGAGTTTTTTTTATGATGTATTTTCAATCAATGTGGCTCTGTTGATGGTTACACTTGTGTAATTTTTGTCTTTTTAAATAGAGGGATCTAGTTCATAAAGGTAGAAACTTATTTTTTTTAAAAGCGATTATTTCATGAAATTATAGTATATAATTTTAAAGTTCAATTTTGTAGATGAGTATTTAGATAGAATAAATTAAAAAATGCATTTTAAGATAAAGGATTTGAAATGCTAAATTTATCTTACTATTAAAGACAATTGTGTATGTGTTAGTAAACTTATAAGATATTGAGATACTAGATTTATATCAAGCTTCAAGAGACAAATAAAAGTAAATTTAAAAAAAATGGATACAGAAAAGAAAAGAATTTATAAATAAATTGTACACTCAAATGGAGAGGATCAAAGTGTTATTTGATGTTTTAGAAAAACAAACCAACATGATGTATAATCCCCCAACTCTTGACCCAACATTAATGGACAATAATTAGAGAAACAACTTTTTACATTATAAATGTGACATTGGCATGTAACATTGCACAAATACATGCATAAGGTACCATGACATCACAGAATGACATGTTAGGAAATAAAAACACCTATGTACTAAGCATGGTGACATAAGTAGATAACTTACAAAAACATAGGCCAAAATATTATTGACATGATGAAAGCACAAGTCTTGTCAAAAATGTGGAGCTTACAAGCATATTTGTAGCTTTCATAGAATTTCAAAGTTCTTTTATAGCTTTGCACTCTACAAACTAAAAAGCTTCCTTCTAACTCTTACAAGTATGTAACTTTCACAACTTCAAAGGTCATGAGTAGCTTTATAACCTTCAAACTACATGTTTGCCTCCAATCCCCACAAAATTCAACCTCGTAGACTTGCAAAATTCAAACTTGCTTCCTAACTTCTCAATTCCAAAACTCTAGAATTGTAGAACTTCAAAGTTCCAAATCAAGTTTGCAAAAGCATAAATCACTCAAGTGCCTCTAATTTCCATAAGTCCACAACTTCAAACTTGCAAAACTCCAAAGTTGAGAGTAAGTTTGCATACACATTTGTAAATTAAGTTCGTAGGTTTTTTTTTACACCTCACACAACTTTAGAGTATTCAAGCACTTTGTACCCCTATTGAAATGCATGACCAAAAAAGGAACAAAAGGGCATAACTATTTCATTGTGCATGTTCTACCAAAATGAATTGGGCCAAACACTTTACCAGATATATGGTCTTCATTAGCCAAGTAAGAAAACCTCAAGCGCTCAAAACTAACAAAACCAATGTCAGATATCTCATACCGAATGGGTCTTCACATGCTAAGGAAATGGCAATGAATGTAAGGGAAAAGGTACTCCACGATGCATGTAAATCATGCTCTATTGCATAGAAAAATATAAGAAAAATGGTGCAAAATACCATACATATTCGATTCCAAGGTCAAGCAATACTAAAATAAATGGTATAATTCATACCACATATGAAAGGATTTCAATCCAAATTCTAATTGTCATTATTCATATTTACAAGTTTACCTATATGGACTTAAATGTCCATAATTATACATTTTCAATAAAAATATGAAGTGATAACTTCATCTACAAGATCATGTGATTAATGTATGCTCTCTAAGATATTCCAAATGATCTATGTGCCTCGATGGTGGTTCAACACCACCCAACCATGTGGAACCCTTAGGTCCATCCCTTTAAACTAGGAGACAACTAACTAGGTAGTCATTCAACACGCACAACAACCATGGTGTGACACATGACCATCTCAATTAAATAGTGTACAACATAAGCGGATAGCCATGTGAGATTGGAAAGAACACAAAAATTAATGATACCAGTGGGCTCACAAGTACTCATCAAAATCACAATATAATACCCAAACAAGGAAGCGAATATCAAGTCAATATACTCAATATGATATGGTATGGAAAACAAGGTCCAATCATAGTGGGCCTATAGCCATATAATTGTCCATCCTATTTCAATAAGGGAACAAGAATGAGTTTGGAATTCAAACTTTTACTTTTTTAACATGCACAAATTTTAAAACTTTTAAAATTTCAACTATGGGACAAACCCCACCTCAAATTAAAAATTTTAAAAATATGAATTTCTAATACTACTTTTCTAAAGCTAAGGGTGTGGAAAACATTATTTTCTAAGCACACAAAAAATAAGAAAATTCTGCTATAATTCCAACACAAAATAGACAATTCTAAAATTTAATAAACTATGAGATTGTTAAATTATTCACGCTCACTTTAACATTCCATATACAAAAATATTCTACTCAATGAAATGCCATATGGACTTACATAAGGTGAACATGCCCAATAATATGTAGGAAAAACCATCAAAAACAATTTTTTTAAAGAGGGATAACTTCAATCCAAGTGTAGCAAAAGAATATTCTTATTATTAGTCTCGCCTATTCATAGGCAGAGACTTATGTTTTCATTGCACTATTTTGAATTAATCCACCTCTCGAAATCGCACAATCCGCACTAAACCATTATTAGATTGCTTTGTTTTTACTTCCACCACATGTCTCTCTCATGCGTTAAAAAATAGCTTGGCAATGGTAATGGAAACAAAGTTAAATGTTATATTAAAAAGCTATCACACTCTGCTTGTCCCTCTTTATATATTCTTTCCTACAAATAGTTTTGTAGACACCTACAAATAGTTCTGTAGACACCCAAAAATGGTTCAATGCTTGTGCCCCCTTTTAACATGTCTTCTATATTGTGTGTTTGACCTTTATCATTCACTAATATTGTGTCATTCTTCCATGTCATCAATTACTAACATTTCTCTCATTTTGGCCAAATTGATCATCTTCCTGAATCAATCCAAGATCATTCCAAACTCATTTGATTCCAAACTCATATCAATGTCTTATCAATCTCTTTCAATCAATCCTCTGGCATTGTCCAAGTTCATCAATGCCTTATCATTATCAATCATCATTTCGAGAGCATTGTCAAAGTTCATCAATGTCTCACTATCATTTTCACATTTCAGGAGCATTGTCCAAGTTCATCGATGTCTCCTTATCTTTATTTATCCTCTGGTGTCATTCAAGTTCATCAATGTCTCCTTATCTTTATTTATCCTCTGGTGTCATCCAAGTTCATTGATGCCATAATATCATTTCCCATCATTATTCGGGTGCATTGTCAAAGCTCATCGATGCCTCGTGATTTCCTAAACTATTCTAGAATCATCAAAATCGATCCTAGTCCTTATCAATATTATCAAAATCAAACCAATTGTGCATTAATGCCTTCAATTTGGTCAATAATTAACTAATCTATCCTCTTGGGATGAATAACCCATAGTTTATCCCTATGTCCTAATTGAATAAATAAATTGACTTTATTTATTCCCTTTTCCCTAAATCTTCAACAATTAATTAATTTTTATTAATTAATTGGCTAATTTTAATTTATGAGATTTTCATAATTTCATAAATCTAATTATTGATTTTGTGAGGAATATTGAGAATATTGAGTTATTAATTAACTTAATGACTCCTAATCTTACCTAATTGTCATATCCCTTAATTGAGGATTCACGTCCCTATTAAGGTGCTTCATGAATATCCTCATTATCTCCTTATTTGATCTCCCCCATATCATGTTTCCAAACACCCTACCTACAAATATCTTCATTTATGCATTGATTCTATGCAATCTTCACCTAATTGCTTCTCATTTTCTATAAATTGAGAGGCATTCCTCTCATTCAAGGTTAGATCACTATCTCCTAGTATTCTCGCTTGCAAACTTGGTTTTTGTATCTTTGTGCAATTATGTTATTGTCAAAGAGCAACATCAAATCTGATTATGGAGAAGAAAGGAGGACATGGGAGCTGCATTTGAAGGGAGTTCTTAGTGTTTTTATGCTTTGTATTTGTGAACTCTTGTTTTGAATGGCTTTCATGATAGGATTAGATAGGCTAGCATATTGATTAGGGTTTGTGGTCTCCTAGATATGCTAATATGCCTTTTCCTAGTCTTACATTTGGTGAACTCAGCGTGAAATATGCCTAACTAATAAATTTTTTGTGTTTTTGTGCCTTTTGCAGGTTCTGGAAGAGTTCTGCGTAGGTGGTCACTGATTTTGTGCAGGTGGTCACTGTTTCTGCGTAGGTGGTCACTATTTCTACGCAGGTGGTAACTGTTTTTTGCGCAGGTGGTTAAGTCCTGCGCAGTTGGGACCTAGACCTGCGCACTTGGAGCCCAGAGCTGTGCAGTTGGCTGCTTAGCTGCACAATTGGCTAAACATGATCTATGTTTAGGGTTTAGGATCAGTATTTGCAAGTTTAGGAAGCACTTTCTGCATTTTATGCTTTCTCTTCTAATTTTCATATGCTATAAGGTTAAAATGGATCCTAAACTATGCAAATGAACCTTAACTTGGTTAATGAACCTAACATTTCAATTTGCAAGCCTAAAATGAACTCTCACATTTGATTTGGGCTCTTAAAATGAACTTCACCTAGTTTAGGGTTACATGCAATCAAGCTTTTTACAATTTTAATCAAATTTGCAATCTAGCCTAATTAGGGGTTCAAATGGAATACATTGCAAAAGATCAAGTTGTTTAAGTTGATAAGGAACCTAAAATGAACATGCACATTTGATTTGGGCACCTAAAATGAGCTTTGAACTAGTTTAGGATCAAATGCAGATTTCTTCTTTAAGGTGTTCCTAAATCGGTTTAATGCACATGCAAGCTAATTAGGGTTTCAAAATTGACTTAAATATTTCCAAATCAATCATGAATGGCATAAGGAATGAACCCTTTCTATTTTTTTGGTAGTCTTATTGTCTTAGATGTGCAAAAGACCTCTGATTTTGCAAGTTTTTACCACTTTTTAGGCTTCTGATCAGTTGATGCACACTTGGTTGCAGGTTCTGCGCAGGTGGTCAGAAGCTGCTTAGGTGGTAGCCTGGTTCTGCATAGGTGGTACCCCGGTTCTGCACAGGAAGTAGCCTGTTCCTGCATAGGTGGTAAATTTGATGTTTTTCATGCAAGTTCCTGATTTTCTGCATTCCTAAATCTATTTCTGCACTTAGTATACTGGATTTCTGTATTACTGATGATTTGTGCAGCATTTTGGCAATCATGGGATGAAGAATAAATCATAATAAACTACTAACGGTTTCAATGCAGGACGTTTGTAGAACACCTTGTGTTTTCTGAAACTTTCATGTGTGTTTTTAGTAGTTAGAAAACACTTCAGCTTGGTGCTTTAAAATGAATCATTTCATTCATGTGTCTAAAGTGTCTTTTAGTTTGTAAACCCTAGGAAATGTATGGGTGTATCCTCTCCCCTCACCTTTGTGGATCTTGGGTGTGAGAGAAATCCATGCAAGTCTTTTAGTGTGGCTACCTCCCAAGCGCTTTAATGGAGCCAGTGAGAGTGGATGCCCAACCGGTAATAGGCTAAAGCCAAGCCCTTCCAAACTGCTATAGAAAAGATGTCATTGTGATTAATCTCACAATGAACAGGGTTTGAATGTGTTATACCGAGAAGAAGATCTCCCTCAGTACCGTTGTGGTGCGTTAAAACCTACAGAACATAACTTCTGTAGGTTGGGAGGCCTCCATAATGGAGCTAATCGACCACACGTATAACCACCCGAACGGATGCCCTTACTAAATACCATGTTGTAGTATCCAAAAACCTTCTATCTGTTGACGTGGAAAGTCGGAGACCAACTAAGACGCCCCACACTTTCATGGCTATTAGTCGAGACAACAATCCCTTGGGAAGTGATGACCCTTGGGACTTGAAGCTTGGAGTGCCTAAGAAGTGAGTTCATTATAAGGAGGAGCCCGTACCTCCAAGATTCTAGGTTGTCCACTATTAGTAAGCGCGACTGAACTTCAGTTCAAGTGGGGATTCAATAGATATTGTCCTTGCTATCCTTAGGAAGTGGTGTGTTTGTTTCTTTTTATAACAACCATTCTCAATGATGTGTCTTGCATGAGTGTTTCAAACCTTAATAAAAATGACAACATCTTAAAAAACACTCTCCTTAAAGAACACTTTTTCCAAATCAATCTTCAAAAATGATCAAATGGTCCAAAAAACACCTTGTCTTTGAGCAAGCATATGGAACCTTAAGATTTTCACTTGGAACCTCTTGGCATGCTTGATAGTCTTCATCTTGCATATTCATGTCCTAATCTCCTTGCATTTGCATTTCAAAAGTCCCTTGAATTTTAGGCCTTATCATAATCCTCATTATAATCCCTCTTTCATAGGTCCTAATCATAGTCCTTTTTCATACATGGCTCATTTTAGATCCTCTTTAAAAGCTTTGCAAACAATCCTAGAAAGTATCCAAATCATGGAACATTTCTTTATGGCGCTGAAAACATGATCTCAACTTGGTCCCTTTTGTCCCAAAAATTTCAAACCCCCGCCCTTATCAATTGGTTATATTCCACCTTTGTCATGATGGATTTGACCTAATCCATTTTATCAAACTTGTCCCTTGTCCCTCAATCCTTTTTTTCAAGTCAAGATTCTTATTCAACCTCATGAGGTTATGCTCTTAGGTTTGTCTCCTTTCCAAATATTTCTTGTCAAAGTCCAAAAAACCAAAAACATAGTTGCATAAGTCCAAATTTGCATTTGCATAAAGTCCTTGCATAGTTAGGTTTCATTTTCATCCTAAAATTCTCTCAAAAAAAGTCAAAAATCTTGCATTTGCATATAGTCATCATGTCAATCTTCACTAGGTTCCAAGCATCCAAAAGGAAACAAGAAACTTATCAACTCATGTTTCCATCACAAGGAAAATCACAATTACCTTTTGATCAAAGACAAGATATACCTTTGGAACAACAAGCTTTTGACCAAGACAAACGACATCAACACAACCAATCAATCAATTGCATCAAATCCATGCACACATGATTAAAAATTTGCAAACAAAATTAGATAAAGAAAAGAAGATCTTGGAAGAGAAGGTAGAAAAGATGATAAAGAGAAGAAAGGAGATGGCCAAAATCCTTGGATGTCCAAGTGAATCTTTTGGTGAAATTGACACACAATCTCTCATTGAAAAATCAAAGATACCAAAACTTATTTTACAACTCAATGAGACAAATGAACAATTTAACAAAGCCCAATTCAATCATGTGCAAAAGCCAACTTTTTTCAACCAAGTTCCAGATCATGCTCAATTCAATCAAGTTTCAAATCAGTCTCCATGTGCTCAAATTTCAAATAAATCATTCAACCAAGTTCCAAATCAAACCTTTCAACCTGACTGTGCCATAATTCAAATGGGGCCACCACCAAATTATGAACCAATCTTCATTCCAATACAACCAAGTGATCTTCGAACAATTTCACAACCTCTTGTGCCAATCATGAAAACAAGACAATCAATACCAAGATCACAAATAATAACATTGCTTGAGGAACTCTTGTTTTGAATGGATTTCATGATAGGATTAGATAGGCTAGCATATTGATTAGGGTTTTTGGTCTCCTAGATATGCTAATATGCCTTTTTCTGGTCTTACAAGTTCATTTCAAGGTAAAACTGATTTCTTCTTTTTTTCTCAGTTAGCATTCGAGATTTTCCATCATTTGTTCCATATGTTTAATTATAAATTATATAGAGCACGAGCACATAAATGACAATGTCATGATTATTAAATATTCCATAAATTTAATGGAAAACAAATTGCTCTTTGAAAAATTCAAATTTAGCTGCACGACATATGATTTAAGGATGTTTGGAATTTGATTTAAGGTTGTTTGAAATTTTCTAATGCAAAGTGAAAAATGAAACAATGTGAATTCACACATAACCGTAACAGAAAACACCCACAATAACCGGGAAAAAAATTCTCACCTCAAGAGGCTAGACAAAGATATAGAGTAGAGGTAAACAAAAAATGATATAAACCTTAGAGAAAGCAATATGTTTCATATCAGGGGTACAGCCAATGAAAACATCTCAGTTCCAACTTTATATTATACAATTGCAGCCTACATATGTTCTCTGTTTAATTTGATTTTAGATTTTTCATTAAATATTTATTTGGAGTTGGAATGAACTCAAGAATTTTCTTGGTGTGTTTTACAGGTACACCTCACTTTATGGCGTCCATGGAGTCTTATTGGGGTTTCTTGTTGGAGTGAAGAAAATTATGCCTGATCAAGAAATGACTTTATTTTTTTGTTCTTAAGTTGCGTGCCTAAGTACAATTGAGATTCACAGCATTAATTGTGTCTAGTTTAGTGTGTTCTTTTTTTATGTGAGGTCTTTGTCCCTTGAACTTTGATCTAGATGCAACTAACGTGCTTTTGTACGCTTGCAATGCACTCAACTCAGTCGTTTCCTTCCCTTCTGGTGTTGGCATCCATAACTGTGAGTATCTACAACATATCTTCCTTTTAAAATTTTTGGAATTTATGGAAGTTGGCTATATACCTGCGATACATACAAAAGAAGCCAAAAACTATTTTGAAGGGTGATCCAAGTGACAAGTTTGCTTTTTCAACCTTTTTCCCAGAAATAATGAGGTGAAAATTTGCTCAGTTTTGTGAATTTTATTGTATTTAAATAAAATAATTCGTTATAAACCACCAATTACCATGCATGTTGTTGCCTAATATCCGTTATTCACAATTGACGGGCCTGTTGTGGATGTGATTGCTCTAGTCTGTGACTAAATTCCACTCCGAGAACGAGAAGCTGGCAAGCATATTGGGTTGGCGCAGTTAAGCTTTTGTAGAGCTTTTTTTATGAACAGTACCATTAAATTCCCCTATATAATATATTCTCAGCTTAAACTTTTCCATATTTAGCCTGATTTTGGTCGTTGGAAATAAGCATCAGACATTGGTGTGCTTGTTTGCCATCAATATTTTTGTTTGTATTCTGTGCAGGGAATTTTAAAAAAATGGTCTTTGGATGATCAATCCATGTTGAGACCCTCGTTGCAGAGGAAACCGCCCATCTAGCATGAAGTTCCTCACTACAGCAGACTCGGGCGTGATGGGTGTGAGATCACGAGTCCAAATTTGACAATCACATCTCTTGCCACAATTTACAGAACAGTTATTAGGGTTTTTCTTCTCCTCTTAATTTGTATTTATTTCAATTTGCAGGCGGCTGGCAGAGGAAGCGTCCAACATTGTCTAACACTATTAATTGCTTAAGCCTGATATAGGCCAGATAACACACTCAAAAACAGTTCGGATGAAAAAGATTTCAATAGTAAAAAATGAGTGATAATAACATATGCATTTCAGGAATAATCAAAAGTTTTACGAGAATAATCATAAGTCCGCTCACATTCCATTTCTCAGCTATTGTCTCTATTACCTACAAAAAATAAAATTGAAAATAAGATTAGCTTCTTGTAATATTTATCTACATTCCACAACAATTATGAGATTAAAAATATAATATTGTTCTCAGAAATCTTACCAAAAGGTTAAAATTTTATGGAAATAGTTCTTTGGCACCAACCATGAACTAAGTACCTATTTAGAATCAACAATAAGCAACGTCAACTGCTCTAAACATTTTAATAGTGCATTTTAATCCTTGTGAAGTTGAAAATATGCAATTTTGTTTCTTCTTCTCCTCCACATAAATCTCCCCAAAAATAGAAAAACAGAGGTGAGAAAGAAAAATTCACATGGCAACCTTTTATCCTCTATTTTCATTAGTCTCCTCTTTTGTAGGCATGTATGTCAAATGTGGAAGCACCGGTAGGGCACTAATGTGGTCCTTTTCTTTTTTCAATGCATGCAACTGCAAGATAAGGAAGTATAGGCAAAGTACGTGAGTTTTTTTCCGTGAAGAATGTCACCTCCTTGAAATAGCCAAATGCAAGCTTACTCCTCAAAAGTGTATATATAGTGTGTACCATAATTTTTGGAAAAGAGAGATGTCTATTTGAATGACTTTTTACCTGCAGCCTCTTGCAAACGTTAAAGCCCACAAATAATACCTACAGTATGCTCAAACACTAGAACCACCACACCTCCCCCTACCATAAAACCCAATTTTCCACAAATGGCGAGACTCCTGCTTAATTCAGTGCTTGTTACTATTTACATCTTGCATCACATGATAACATGTTTGAGAGGCTAGAGGGTCTATATGCATGTATAAATAAATCATTCATCTACCATTATGTTCTAGGAAATTCTCCGATTGAAGTCATACAACCAATTTTAAAAATGCAATATGATTACTTAAGGAGTAGAATGTCTTGTGGTTAATAGATAGTTTTCTACCATTCTTTGTATGTAGTATGTCAATTGACAATTTGATGGGAAATAACTTCTAGTGTTGTTGAAGATTTCTTCTAGGGGTTTTATATGGGTTTTACATTATTGATAGCGTGTAGAGATGTCTTGTATTGTTAGAGATGTCTTGTGTTGCTTTATGTGTATTCTTGTTGAATGGTGTGAAGTATATATGTGGATTTTGATGTATTGTAATGTGTTGTCATGTGGTGTTGAGTGTTGTGAAGTGTTTGATAAAATTTGGGTATTGTAAGGATTTGAAAATGTGAATATACCAAAGAAAGATAATAATTATATTATATAAACATTTACTGCTCAGTGGACTACAGGTCACTTATTTAGTGGATTGCATATGCCATGTTGTTAGTCTTGTTGATGTATGCAACAATTATAACTTGTCCTAAAATTATATATTCTCTATCTTGGACTTGTACTTGCTTTATGTTGTGCATACTTTAATTATTAGTTAAAATAATAAAATTTTGGAGTTTATTTTGGGTGTGGTTACATTTCTCTGTTGAATCCAGTAAAATGTTCATTTTTAACTTAGAAAGTTACATTCACTAACCTTACTCATTTACTTTCAAAAAATGTAAAAGGAAAAATACTTAGTAAGTTGTTTTTTATTAAAGCTTAAGTTGTTTTATATTAAGGTTTAATGCTTTATGTGTTACAATTGCATGCTTTAACATGTTATTGCATATTGCATTGATGGAATATATTGCTTAGTACCTATCCAAGCTCTAGGTCTATATCTTGCCTAATTTTATTAGGTTACCTTAAGTTGATTTGTTTTGATTAGGACATATTCATCACAAAAGATTCCTTTGATATGTCAACATGAATAATTGTTTGATCATTTGTTTGCATTTTATCTCATCCTAACATTGTGTCACCATTTAGCATTTTAGAATTACACAATATACTAGTGATCGAGTAGAAGAGTGTTGGTTGATAATGAAGAAATATAATGCATTTATTATTTCTATTGCCCATAGAAGCATCTCATTTGTTCTAGAGGTTGGGAGAAATTCAAATAAGTAATAATGCATAACAACCTAAACGATCATTTAAGAATTTTCCATGTAAGACTTGTCATCTTTCAAATGAGATCCAAAAATATCAAAGTACAATAATAAAAATATGTGAGTTATCTTTAACATATTAAGAAAGACAAACCTCCCTCAAATCCTCAAGTCCCATACTATAACTTACAAATAACAAATTGGAATTTACAAAAAATTCTAAAAAATAATTGTGTAACTTTTTTACATCAATGTTTTGCATCACACTTTGTGATCCATCATCCGAAAGAGGATAAAAATGATACATAACTGCAAAAATATCTCCTTAGAAAGAGATATAAAGGCTTGACACAAAAACAAAAACATTGACGTAAGAAAGCTACATACAATTTTTCTCCAAAAGTTCTTAAAAATTCAAAATGCTCCTTCGTTTCAACCTCATAGTAAACATGATCTGTGAATCCTATCCAGCTCGAGGATTTGATAATCAATTTTTATTTTGAGCTAGTGCCTCAATTCTCCCAATAGATATTTTTGGCCATGAGAAAAATATTTAGAGAAAAGAAGTCCATGTCGCATGAATAATTTAGTTTTAGATACCATCTCCAACTTGATGGCTAAGATAATCTTTTGAAGGAAGTAGATGTAAAAGAGCATTCAAATAGCACTATAATGGGGAAGAAAATCAATAGAAATTCCCACATAATAGAATAATGTAGATACCTCCAAATACCAGTACCACTTTCTCCTCGACGATGCAAACTCCTTAGATGTATAGAGAGCCACATAATAATACCTTTCTTGTCTAGACTATGAATCACCAAGATACCTAAGCTTGTGCAGACATGAAGTAAACCTGAAGAGAGTCTCTTGCTGAAGCGGGCAAATCCCAAGCTCATAATATAGATAGTCATTAACACCCACAAGCTTTTTCCCACATCAATGGCTACCGAATCCTCTTCAATGCATGTGAGGTTGCATAGACAAGGTTGGGTTTACTCCCAATCCTTTGTCATGAGGTTGTGGTACAAAATTTGAACAATATATAAGGTCAACAATGGAGGTCTCATTCCCCAAATAGACAGCTAGCTTTGCTGTGACATAAAAAAGAAAGCTTTACCTTTGTATATGTTTGTGACACTACAAAACAAGCTGACATTTGTACATATTTGTGTTTCTATCATCATGCATCAGATAGAATTCAATCTTGTCCATGTTCTTTAATGTTAAACTAAAATGCATCTCAAACACAATGGAGGATCATTGAGCATCAAGGTTGGTCTGACTTAAGTCTACAAATGTGTCAATAACAATGCCATTTTAATATCAGCTCATTTGTACCAGTTCAGACTTATCCAGCTTATTCCTCCCATTGAAAAAAGTCCACATTCCATTGTTTGTACAATTATATTGATTCTTTTGAAATATAATTCATTTATTTCATACAATAACAAAACAAAGGCATCAACTATCACGATTTTCCTATTTACATGATGGCAAGATCTACATTCTCAAACTGTCAGATGTTTTCTACTCAAATAACATCAGGCATTTCGTAGACATGCTAATAAAATATTTAAAACAAGTAAATGCTTTCCTTTGAGAATGGTAATTTTGGTTTCGGACAGAGGGATTCTGTGATATCAGAAAACAGGCTCTGTTGTATATAAATTAAGATTCAATAAACAACAGTCCAATATTTTTTGTTCTTGGATTTTGTATCCTTAATTTTAGAATGAATTCATTACCAATTCAAACAACTGCTATGAGAAAAATCTAAGGAATAAGACCATAGACATTACAAAGTCAAAACAAAAAATTGAAGAAACGTGAAAATGTAAACATGCGCCTATTTAATTGTGGCCATGAAGTCGCTCTCAGTTAAATGGCAATGACTCTGCTGAGGCATGCTAATCACAAGATCACAAGTGAGTAATACGCGCCGTCCACTCAAATCCCAACTGTTTCTGGGGCGATTCGTTCAATCTCCTCTAACAATCTCTCTTTTTCCTCCACTAAATCTTCATTCTGTTTTTGCAATTCCTCTATTTGCTTGGTTTGTTCAGAGTCTTTTCTGTACTCATCAACAGGAAGAAATATCAGAACTAGGAACCCCATTCATGATATCACAGAAAAAGACTGGTTCAGCTTGAATCAAGTCTTTATTGAAATTGTTTGTATTTCTAGATAATATTGTACAGTTTAATTGAGTTCCTTTCCCATAAGCAGATAACAAATCAATCAACATTCAAGAACTAGGTTCCCTCATCTAGAGTTCTCATTGGAAAGATGCAATTGCTAGAGACTAAGAAATACACATTCTTTTATATAAACCAGCTAATTGTCATTTGAAAGTACATTCGATAGCATTTCTACTGCTATTTTGTGATGAACCTCAACTTCGTTTGAATGAAAGATGCCTAGTTTAAATTCACATTTCTTCTTATCTGGAATCTATTTCTTTGCAGTGGGATTATAAAAAAAAGGAACGTTAGATTATTTCGTACTTGTAGAAAGTTATGACAATGTCATCTTTACCATAAACAAAAATGCTATATTATTCAAGATATACCATACGTGCCAGAATTCATTATTTTTCTAATTCAAAAGTGATGGTGTTACAGCATCCAAAGGTGCAGTAATCACTTTTATCAGATAAAGGATTAAATAAATAATGATAAGAAAAACAAAAAGTAAACTAGAGTGGATCCGTGTGTGATTTCACTGAAATGTAAAGCTTAGCAAAGGTACCTATTCATGAAAGACAGGTTAAGCTTGAGAGAACGGACTTCCTTTTCAAGTGTTTCACATCGTTTCAAGACAGCCTGAACATCTGATGGCATCACAGGCACTTGATTTCTGCCCTTGGCCTCTGCCATTCTGAATCACAAATGTTACACCATTTAGTCCAACAAGTAAAGAAAATGTGAATGACAAACATAACACATTAGGAGCAATATTTGTGCTGAATATTCAGATCTGAAATAAAAACCATCATCATTAAAACTACTAGCCTAAAAGCAGTAATTTGCGACATTGTTTATAGAATAATATCAGGCAATCTGAAAAGCAATTTACTGACACAATAAAGTTTAAATAGTCCAAGAAACCAGGATAAGGCTTTATAAAAGAGTGAAAAAGAATAACTACTAGTACATATTCGTTGTAAATTTTGAAGGAGTCATTTTTAATATACAAACCTTATTTTTCTCCATGAACATCTGTCATCTGAACACCGGTTTATAAAATTTAGAGTTAAAGAAGCTCCAATCATTTATCCTGAAGAGGCTTTTCCAATTTATTTATATTTAGTTTGTATTTCTAAATCATATATCCTATTGGAGAATTGTTATAATATGGAAGTTACCTTACTCCTATTTATGTACGTAAACTGAAATAGGTGAGCAAATTATATCTTTCTATTTAGCAAATGATTGTGGTTGTTGCTCATGGTGAATATCCCTAAGGCCTACAATTCCTATCAGAATCCCCCCTTCCCTTGACTAGGCATAGACTTCTTCCATAAAAAACCCCAGAACGTCCGAGTAGACCATGGTCATGATCTTCTCGTCACCTCCTTCATTTCCTCCCTCAGTCACCCTCAAACTTCAAATCAGCTTTATCAGATATCTTAAAATAAGGATGAACTCCGTAATTTCCTTCCATATCATACGATTTTTACCTATAGATCCATCTCGAGACCAACTTTTCCCTACAAAATATAGAAAGGATGCTATCTGAAATATAACTGCCCAAGTCCCAAAGAATCCTTATCTATCAAGGAGATGGAAAACAGGTCATGGATTCTTAAGGATATTCCTGAAGTGCTGATTTGCAGATTCATGGGAGCCTACTTAGAACCACACTCTAAGAATGAGGAGTAAAAAGAAACTAGAACAAATGTTTCTCCAAGTTTCCAGGATAGGGGGCATGGGGAGGTGGGGACAGATTTTTTAAAATGGCAAAAAAATTAAAATTCCGAAATTTTGGGGACAATGAGGGAGCTTTTATGGGGTTTTTAGTTTTTTTTCCTTAGCTTTTTTCCTTTTTCCCTTTAAAACTTACGCTTGTTTATTCTTATGTACCAGACGGAGCAGATTGTCCAGTCCCAAAAGGGGGCGTCCCCTCCAAGTCCCTAAGCCTCCAGGACATTTGGGGTATTGGGGACATCACCAAGACCACTAGGGATGCATCCCCATGGGACATTAATTCGAACCTGGCTCTGTTAACATCTTGATGACAAATAGGTATTTGAGGGCATTTTTCAGCTCAAAGAAAGAACAAGACAACATTTTAATTTGACCTGTGGTTCAATAACATATCAGGTTGTTTATGAAACACTAGGCCAATTCATTGAAGATCTTCTAAGCACAGAACTTAGTCTTCTCAGCGCTTCTCCCAGATAGAATACAAGCATAAATCCTACATCCAAAAAATAGGATTGACTACTGACAGATTGAGTACTTCATAATTCTCTAATAAATTCAGGAGTTCTCAGCTATACTTGTATGGCAGACTCATCCTAGATATGGATGGAATTTGAAGCAAGTAATCACTAGACATGAGAGTTTCCCCATCAAATGTAGGATCTGCAATGAACCCAAGTACTTAGCAAGAGTTTTTCACCACATAAAAACAACAACTTCAAACAACAAATAGGAAAAAGGAGCTAAGATAGCCAAGCCACTCCAAAACATACACCAAATCAACAAACTTTAGATTAGAACTTGGACCAAGAAATAAATCAACATGCTTACACTAGGCAATGGAAATTCATACGTACCCAACAACCCAAGTCCTCACAGAAAATTCTCTTACTTCTCTTTCTGACATGAACTCAGAATAGATGCAAGACACGTAAGCTTCTTAGGAGGAAGCAATGAAAATGGATTATATAGAAATATTGGAGGAATGTTGCTTCGAAATAGGCAATGAAAAGGACAAGGGAGATGAGAAAATCTAAAACCTGCAATTTAAATCTCAATTAACTATGACCATCGCTTGAAACAAAGGAAATAAAGAGAAGGGCAGAATGCATAAAGAAGATCTCATCCCAACAAACGTAAAAAAATGTGGGAGTCAAAAAATGTACCAATCATCCAAAAGAAAAGAAAAACAGGCAAGGAGCATATGAAGATAGTGCAGCACATATGAACATTACAACCATGAAAGAGATGGCTCAAATGTTGAGCCCTAAAATCCCAGCCAATTCAAATATCACAGAGGGCCCCCCTACTACCAGTTCCACATAATGCAGAATTTATCATGTAATATAAGTGTTCAAAAGATACCCAACAAAAGCCTATTCCTAAAATATCTCAGCAAATATGAAGGTGCTGATATGATCCTCTTTCAAGAGTACATTCAAGCTAGAGCCATTTGGATGATACTTATCCACATGTCCTGTGAAGTGTGATATGTTTTAGCATTTTGATTCATCCCTTTTAGGACAACACAAAATGGAAAAGCATGTAAGATGAAACCTTTAACCCAAATTAGAAGTGGAAGATTCATTGCAACAAAAAGTAAACCCTAGAACTCTAAATTACATACTAACTTTTAAAAAAAACACTTATTTTTATTTTCGGGCAAAGGCACATGGCTTGTGTGTGTGTGTGCATAGTTCGCAGACTCAGACTCCGAGAGTACTTGACCAAAATTTGACTCACCAAAAACTCAACAGATACTCGGCAAAAACTTGGCAACTTAGAAAGTAGTGAAAAATAAAATTTCTTAAAAAAGCATATTTTTTTGGCAAAATTCAATTACAAAATGTATTAAATTAGAAATTGACATCTCAAAAGAGAAAATGCATTGTTTTATAGCAAAAATAACATGTGAAAAACGCTTTTAACCAGCATTTTAACTTTTACATATGTCAGCATTTTTACCTGTGTTTGTAAAAAATCACGAAGCAAAAAAATAGAGTAGTCGGTAACACAGAGAGTACTTGCAAATTTTGGAAATTGTACGTGTGTGCGCGCACGCGTGTGTGCTATGCGAGCACATGGGTGTGGGTGTGGGTGTGGGTGTGTGTCGGGTCACCTAGCTAACAATTGTCACACTTTTTAGCTAAATACAGAGACCAAAAAAATGTTAGTACAACACAAACTTGGAATTGGATTAAATACTCAAATCAACAAAGTTTGCAATACAAAGCCTCTATATCAACACATAAAAGAACTCATCAAAATTTCAGCTTGAACAGTGATTTCAGCAACAAGCAAGCATGAAATTACCCTTTATTTTAATGAAGTGCATAAAGCACTTATTTATAAGACAAAAGATATGAGTCAAATATGTGAGATTCACAATAGAGTTTCTAATGCTTGAATCAACAAAGATTGCAATGCAAATCCTCTAATAATCGTTAAAATATATCAACTCACAAACATACTCAACACAATCTCACAAATCAGCTTGAACAGAGATTTCAGCAGCAAGTAGGCATAAAATTGCCCTTTATTTTAATCTTATTTTGCATGAGATTTATTCAAGATTAAAAAAAATCACACTCAAGTTCCTGCACTAAAAATAGTTTTCTTGCAATCAAAGGAAGCTCAAAATACAAAATCATCTTAAACCACATTGTCTAAAACAAGAAAGATCCGAATAGACTTGCAAACCTCCTGAAAGAATGCAAATAGGCATTTAACAATGTTCCATAGTATTTCCAAGAAGGGGATGACAAGAAATGCAAGAAAGCCTTTCTAGGACCGCAGGGGATAGGTGGCCTTTTTGAGGAGGGTTCACAAGAGATGACAATCAAAAAACTAAATAACTTTTATGAAAATATTGGAAGTTCAAATCAGCATTCATCATAAATTTTATGGAGCCACATTACATAACATTAGAGTTGAATTACAAATTTGCATGAGTCAACAAACAAATTAATAAAAATTTCATCTTTTTTATTGTCAATGTGTATGTACAACACAAGTGAAATGATTATGGTATTGAATGAATTTAAAAGGAGAGGAATACTCCTTATAAAGAAATTACAGTACAGATGTTTCTAAAACAGAAACTAAGAACAATAAGGAAAAAATAAATAAAAAGAAACTAAATTTCTCCACAAATTTTACAAACTTGTCCAGGCTCAGAGACTTGGTTAGAATAATTGCAGTTTGATCCACAGTTGGAATATACTGCCACATCACAGTTCCATCTTCAACAATCTATAGGATGAAATGAAAATGAAGCTCTACATGTTTGGTTCACTCGTGGAAGACTTGATTCTTGGCAAGTTTTAGTACCCCTTGATTTTTATAAAATAAGGGTGAAGGCCCTGCTTGAGACATTTCCATGTCAGAAAGCATCCTCTGTAGCCATACTGCCTCACATGCCACTTTAACAGTTCCCCGATACTCTACTTCTATCGAGGATAGAGCTACCACCTACTGCTTCTTACTGTTCCATGTAACTACACCCATACCAGACTAAGACATACCGAGAAGAAGACTTAGACATACCGAGAAGAAGACTTCCTATCTGTTGTCGTAATTTTTGGTTTTATAAAATTAACAATAACTATACGAAAATTTAATTCTATTTTTAGTTAAATTTAATATGGTTTATAAACTCTAAAGTTTTTTATGTAAATATTTTTGAAAATAAATTGTTTATTTTCATCGTATTTTATTTTTTAGTCTTTATTGTTTTTATTTTATTTTTATTTTTGTTTAGTCATTAATGATAATATATTTTACAATATATTATTAGTAACTAGAAATGAGCAAATTATTATATATTATTAGATATGCAAACTATATGTGCAAAGTTACATTAAGATTCCGACTTCATAAGGACGGAGCTTTTATTGAAAATTGCATATTATATTGTGTGTTTCTTAAATAATTTGTAAATCTCCTCAAATCTAATAGTCTGACCTTTTTGGATTCATTGTATGAAATGTCCTGGTTAGCGGATGTTTGGATTTTATTTACACTTCATATTATGCATGAAATATGCTATATGATTTAAAAGCGCCCGATAAGTTTTAGAATGCAGAGGTTTTTTGTAGTGTTACGTATATTATTGCGAATAATGTATAATACACTAAACTTAAAAACTCCTGATTGTTTTTAAGTCATCGGGCCTTTTTTGCAAGGCTGTGTTTTTCTTTTATTACAAACAAGTCATTGTTGAGTAGCCCCATAGTCCCGACCCCAAATCATAACGGCAATAAACTCAAGATGAAGGCCGCCGAGTGTTAAGAATGCGGAGGTAACTGGAAGTCGTCATCAACGACTTGGAGTCTTCTGATTCATTTTCGATAAGGATTCTGTCTATTGCCATATAAACTCTCGGTTGGGAATCTTAGTTTTTATCCTCTGAAGCTCGAATTGGCAGTCAGGAAATCTCATCTTCATACGAATTTGTTCTCCTGCAAATCATTGCTAGGCATCATTGGAGTTGTGTTTTATTTTTCTATTTTCTTCTATCATTCGCTTGCTTTTCCAGGTATGTGATTATTTTTGGCTTAATCATTTTTGTAAAAAATGATGATATCTGAACTTTGAGCAGCTGTTTCTGCCATTTTTGTAAGTTGTTTTTGCATATAAAGTGATTTCTTGAGGTTTTTAATGGTTGTTTTTCCCATTATGTGGGTCGTTTTTGCTCTTTGATGGTTTTTATATGTTTTCTGCTGCTCATTTCTGCTATAGCCAAGGTTTGTGAACACCATTTTTAGTCAAGAACAGTTGTAGTAGTCATTGGTCCATTTTAATAGAAATTTGGTTTGTTTCTATTAAAATTGATATCCTACTCTCGCAATAATCTGAAAAATTTGCAAACTCTACATGTGTAAAAGTAATGAAAAAATCAAAGCTTCTCATTCAACTACAAGGCCTTGTAATTCTCATAATTTCTCCAAATTCTGGACATCAGAATTTTCCATTTGAGATGAGAAATATAACAATGAATTTTTTCCCAAAAGCTGAGATACTTGTTTTCAATGTTCATGCCTTGAGAAAATCAGAGTTTCCCATGTGCATTATGAGCAATATTATGAAGTATAGTATGGTTATGAGCATGTTTTGTTACGGGCATACCTACATTTTCAGCAATCTGAAATTCCCTTTCATTTTCATAAAATGAGAAACAATATTTGAGAAGACTTGCAGATATATACCTTGTGCAATCAACATTTTCCGCTCATATCATTTTCAAAATTATGAGGATGAAGTTGTAAGGTGGTTAAAGGATGTGTTTTCATGCATAGTGGTTTTCAAAATCATGATTGCGAAACTCTCTACATGTAGTCTTTCATGAAAGTCCATACGCAATACCCTCAAAAAGTTCCATTTATAAGCCTTCACTTTTGCAAATTTTTGGAAGTTTTTAGGCCCTTTGCATATGTCACTATATGTTACTCTGCATGCAATGGAAGATGTAATCTTACCTGAAATCTCCAATGTCATTCCTTGTTTCTAAAGTCAAGAAGTTTTTGTACCCGTTACATGTAATAAAAAATGTAACTATCCCAAAAAGTTCCCTATTTAGTCATATCCAAATCGGAGGTTTTTATACCAACTACATGTTTAGTTACATATAATGAGACACACAGCTACATCCAAAACTTCCACTACTGTCCTTGCCAAAATAGGAACTTTTTACTCCAACTACATGTTTTGTTGCATGTAATTGAATGCGCAATCACATCAAAAACCTCCCACAATACCCTTTTTGAAGAAGGTAATTCCAAGTGAAGTCGGAAATTTTTGACCCAACTGCACAATGAACTACATATATACTACGGTCTACCCGTGCAACTTTTTGTGTAGTTGCATCCAAAACCTCCTGTTCCACTTAAGAAGTCTATTATTTTTCCCATGTGGTAGGAACTTTTTTCTCCAACTGCATAAGTTGTTACATGTTTGAACTACACTTGCACCTTCATCTGCAGTACACTTCAAAACCTCCGAATTGCATCCATGGTCGACAAAAAGCAACTTTTTTCGCTTCAACCTTGTTTGAAGCCTAGTTTGCAGACATGTTCTACCAAGTTTATAAATCAAATGCTACAGGTGCTCATCCGAATTTAGAGAATCAATCATCAGGCACAAAGGAAAGATGAAATTCAAGTTTCATCAATTTAGAATGCTTTCAAGACTATTCCAAGCATGTGATAGCGGACCAATAAGAGGGATCATGGACGTCTTTCCAATCATGGTTGAAAATGAAAAATCAATGATGCCACCAAATGTAGAGGTCAAAGTGTTTTTTTTTGCAGATGTTTCCACCCATGTATAGAGTTGAAGATTTCCAGCATTTGGCAATCTCGTGACAGAAAATTCTCTTTGATAAGAGGTTGATGTAATAGGGGTCGTGTCTTGTCAGACACTTAGTTTATTTTTCATCATGCATTCTGTAATATAGTTTTGATAGGCTACATGTAAAGCATAAAATTGTAATTGCATATGTAGTCATACGTGCAAAGCAAAAATTTGCAATTACATAACTCATTACATGTAATCACATTACATAGGACTATAATGTTGAATAAGTCAATTGTAGGTAGTTAGTTATTGAATAAGTCTCGATTAGTTGGGTTTCTCCCACTTTTCGCTCTCAGCCCCTCACCTATAAATAAAGGAGGGTGCTCATTGTAATTTTTAATCTTTATGCATAGCAAGAAAACTCTGGTGAGATTGTGCAAGTACAAACTTTGCTTTCATTTGTGCAAGCTAACTTTGAGTGAATAAAAAGCAGGTGTTTTTCAATCTTTGAGTTGAGGGAGCTTGTGGACTTATTATTTGTGTTGCTATAAGGAGAATCTTGAATATGATTTTGTATAGACTTTGCGCTATAACTGTCAATTTAAGTTAGTTACAGTGAATACATAGTCTTTGAGCTGTGATTCATAATTATATTAAAAATAGAGAAGAAGGTTCACATGCTTTAAGTCTTTGTGCTTATTCTATTGAAATCTTGTAATTTGAAATTATCTTGAGATAGTGTATAAGTTTGTGAGCTTATATATATATATATATCAAAGAAACGAGAATCGGAATCGTCTCGGAATCGGCAAGGCCGAATCGAATCGCGAATCTCCCATGAATCGGAATCGAATCGCCCATGAATCGGCAAATTTAAAAAACCCTTAAAATTTAGAGATTTTAACAATTTAAAACTTATTTCATGCACCCTTTATTGAATATAACTTAAACACACTATAAC
>MU225932.1:1898271-1911595 GCA_018584345.1 Thuja plicata
CCCCCCAAGACGGGGTCAGGGGGCAGCGCCCCTTGTGCGCTCCCTGTCGTAGTACAGGGCGGGGTCGAGGGGCAGTGCCCCCGCGGGGGTTTTCGGGGGCAGCGCCCCCGAAAGCTCAACCGACTTTAATTATTTTATAAGGCATCGAAAGTTATTTTTCAGCTGAAAGACACAAAAAAAGATTAAAAAAATCAATGTTTTTTAAATTTTTTTGACTTGACAGCCGATTCATGCCGATTCATGAGGGCCGATTCATGCGATTTTTTCATGAATCGGTGATTCATGCGATTCAGGCGATTCATGCCTGTGAATCGCCGATCCGATTCAACGATTCATAAAAAATCGGCAGCAGTGAATCGAATTGCGATTCACGCGATTCATGCGCGATTCTCGTTACTTTGATATATATATATATATATATATTTCGTAATCTATTGTCAACTAGTACGTTTAGCAATTAATCTTTAGGTTAATTCTAAGTTTATTGGTATTATTGTTTCAACTAAGTATTTGAGTTTCAGGTTAGATTATAGTTGAGTTATTAGCAATAAGGGTGCCTCCCCTAAGTTGAGAGGAGAGATTTATTCTCACATACTGTGCCTAAATAGTTCATTTTGGAAGTAGTGTGCTTACGACTACTTACAAAATATTTACCCAACACTATCATCAACAAAACCTACCCAATCTGAGTTTGTAAAATCAATTAGTTGAGGATATTTGCTTCTTCTGTACATAATGCTAAAGTTAGGTGTCCCTTTCACATATCTTAGCAAACACTTTGTTGCAACCCAATGTTCTGCCTTAGGGGCTGTCATGAAACGAGATATGCAACTCACAACATAATTGAGATAAGGTCAAGTGGTTGTAAGATAGATGAGACTTCCAACTAGTTGCCTGAAAGCAGATTCATTCACCACTGGTGAATCTGATTTGGCTGAGTGTAGATGAAGGTTTGCAATCTGTTATCCTGAACTTATTTAGAAAACTCTTGGAATGCTTTGACTGAGAAATGAAAATGTTGTCACTAATCTGCCAAACCTCTAAATCGAGAAATAATGCAGAAGTTACAAATCAGTCATATCAAATGCTTGACACAAATTTGGTTTGATTTGCTCAAGCAATTGTGCCCCATTACCAATAATGATAATATAATCCACATGTATGACAAGAAGAATGATGTCA
Organism: Thuja plicata; assembly: GCA_018584345.1. Classification (NCBI taxonomy): domain Eukaryota; kingdom Viridiplantae; phylum Streptophyta; class Pinopsida; order Cupressales; family Cupressaceae; genus Thuja; species Thuja plicata. The sequence goes on from MU225932.1 coordinate 1,899,454, forward strand.
TTACTAGTGCTTTTAAGTTTTAACATAAAAGTTGGAATCGTAAGGACTTTAGTGAAATTCCCATGCAACCAAATATGTATCAATCTGATGTACCATGCCCTGGGGGCTTGCTTAAGGCCATAAAGAGCTTAAACAATTTGAATTCCTTGTGCTTTTTGCCTGCAACCTTGAAACTTGGAGGTTGTGACATATAAACTTCTCCCCGCAAACACCATTGAGGAAGGCACTCTTCACGTCCATTTGATGGACTTTCCAACTACTGTGCTACAATGGCTATAACTAGTCGAATGGTGCACATATTGTTTGTAAGAGTAAAGGTTTCCTCATAGTCAACGACTTCATATTGTGAGAAACCTTTACCACCAACCGAGCTCTGTATTTATCAAGAGTTCCATCAACTTTGTACTTCACTTTATAGACCCATTTGCAGCCAATGGGTTTCTTCCCTCGTGGAAGATTTGACAAAACCCAAGTTTTGTTCATCAAAAGACTATGATAATGCTCAGTTTCCATAGCCTTTTCCCATTCAGGTTTACCTTTCACCTCTGAATAATTCTAGGGCTCATAAACACTCTAAATGTTGACCCTAAGAGAAAAATTAACTATATTTTTCTTGCTCTTGCCTCTAGATGATCTACCCTCAACAAGCTTATCATTCCCAACATCACAGATAAGCTTTTCCCACCACTTAGGTCAGAGAGTAGAGTCATCTCCTTCCAAATTAGGACAATCATCATGACTTGGGCTGCCTAAAGAAGTCATCTAGATGCGTATCCAGGGTATCCTAAGGGAAATCTAATGTTACAATGTCATGCCTAGGAGATTCCACAAGTTCACGTTCAAAATCATCATAATCCCTCCCTTTAGGTGAAGCTAAAGGAAGCCTAACACCCAAAAATTTTGTCTGTAGAGGCTGATCTTCAAGACACTGGATGGACGAAGAGAGAAAAAAGGGCCCAGCTTCATCAAAATCTCTACTAAATCTGAGACGATTAGTGTCCACATCAATCAGCCACTAGGCTTTGCAATTGTCATTGTAGCCTATGAGCATCAACTTCTAACTTTTGGAATCTAGTTTGTGTTAGAGTAATAGTCTATCGGGGTTACTAATTTAAATCATTATGATCTAATTAGTAACTTCCCTATTCACTCTAGTTTGCTTAAGCTAACCTTAGGTAGTTTCTATTTTTGTTAGTTTCCCTTTTAGGGTTTCGGTATTCCTTTATAAGGAATCACCTCTTTGTATTTCGATAAGTAGATTGTATTATTTTCATCATTGTGTTAATAGAAGATAATTTCTTTCACAATGGGTTTGCAGTCTCTGGCCTATCGGCCGCCATAGCTTTCTGGATCCTTCTCTCTTCTGTCTGTTTCATTCTGTTTGTAATAGCTATGCATGCAGGTGTTCTTGGGTGATTTGATGTTCATCAATTCTAACAGTTTGGTCCTCGTTGCATCTGGAATCCAAGCATATGTTGCCGAACCAAAAACCTTTAAGGCGGCTGATATTTGGTTTCCTCCTAGACCATCCTTCCTTTGGAGTTCTTTTTTACGACTTGTGTGGGAGACCGATTTAGAAGGTACACTGCAAAATACAACGCCTTTGCCCAAAACTTCTTAGGAACATTTCTATGCTCCAACATAGACTGGGCCATCTCTATAATTGTATGGTTCCTCCACTCAACAACACCATTCTACTGAGGGGTGTAGGGTATGGTAAGCTGAAGCTTCATACAATGTTTAGCACAAAAGTTGGAGAATTCACTAGAATAGAATTCCCCCCCATTATCTAACCTAAAAGTAATGATCTCACATCCTAACTCTTTTTCAACTAATGCTTTAAACTTTTGGAATTTATTAAACACATTTGATTTTGCCTTTTGAAAAAAAAACCATATTTTCTTGCTAAAATCATCAATGAACAGAACAAAATACATGACACCAATAGCTGATGTAGTATTCATTGGTCCACAAACATCCATCTGAACTAGCTACAAGACTTTGGATGCTCTCCAAGTGTTTCCATCTAAGAAGGGAGTACAATGTTGCTTCCCTGCCTCGCAAGCTCCACAAACTCCATGTGTTTGCGACTGAATCTCAGGTAAGCCATCTACTAGATTCTCTCAAGCCAACTGAAAGAGATAATGATAGGTTGAGGTGTCCATACAGTTGATGTCAAAGAGAACTAATGGATGAACTCCTCACAACCATTGCAATCTCCTGAGACTCTCTACTATCAACTAGGAAAAATAATACATGATCTTCGAGGCTAACTGGAATTCTTTTCTTGGACTCCTTATCAACAATGTGACATGTGTGTGCACTGAAGACGATATCCAACTTCAGACATTCTCGCATAATGTGATTTGCGGAGAGCAACAAATTGAGCTACATGCCCAAAACATAGTATACATTGAGAAATATGAGATTTCTCCCACCAAATGAAATCTAAACATTGCCCTATCCAATAACCATATACTCCAACTCCGCCGAAGATCACTGAATCAGAGAAAGCTTTGTACTCCGTGAACCAATCTCTTGTGTGTAAAGTGATGAGAAGCTCCATAATCAATGTACCAGGAAGATGATTTGACATGGTCTAATGGTCTTTTGGCCATAAATGTATAAAAGGTAAACTCCTACTTAATATGCTCTACAGCATGGGCCTTCTACTGAGACCCTCAATTGGATTTTTCATCGGCCAATCGTTTCCTGCATTGCTTCTTCATATGACCAAGCTTACCACAATAATGACATGTGATAACCTTCTTGGAACTTTCCCTTTCCCTTTTTCTGAAAGGACTTGCCTTTGCCTTCGTCTTTGGAAGTGAATGCTTGTTCCACAGTGGTTGTCTAGTTGCTACTCCTAAACCGTTGCTTCCACCTATCCTGTTGCAGGAGCTTGTTGCACAGTTCATCAAACTTAGGTCAACATTGGTGGATGTAATGTTGAGAGTCTCGATGAAGTGCTTATAGGATTATGGTAAGCTTTTCAACATGAGGACCACCATATCCTCTTCTTCCATCTTGCTCCTTAAGGATCTCATAGGAGGCTGTTAAACCATGTCACGAATCCCAAGGGGATATGCTAGACACTTACCAACAATCTCCCCCTCATCATTACTTGAGGGGATTTCATCTTGCGACCCCGCTTTGATACCACTTATGATTAACAAGGCCCAAAGGGTACAACTACAAAACAACAACAAAGTACAAACACAAAATAGCAACTAGATCTCCTATATTTGTGCTTGATTTGTCTAGAAATTTTGCATCAAGATCAAACTCTGAATCACTCCCAATATGAAAACTCACCCAATGGTACCTTAGCCGATCTAAGTGGCATCTTCAAGATAAACATCCCAATGTGTGACTAAAGTCTAACAATACTCAAGAGTTTATTGATGAACTCACTATGCATAGCCACTTCTCTACTCATTAAGACGTAAGCCTATTCCTCTTCACAAACTGAGTGAAATTGTATGTGGATCGAATACTCTTTACAATACAGGAATTAGCAATCTATGAAAGGAGGCAAGTGGTAAACATACTCAGCTCCATTGCATTCATAGTATGCTATATGTTGGCTGTCAAACATTTTTCTCCATAAATCATAAAGATGAGAACCAAAACCTAAGGCTAAGGATAATGTCAAAAAAGACAATAGGCAAGACTTATGTTCAGATAGTAACATTAATGAGCCAATGTTTGTGAGTGGGTAAAATCGACTTCATCTTTAGGCTCTGCAAGGCCAAGGGGATATTCCCTAAGGTCTCTACAATAGGGCAATTAAAGAGAAAGAAACAATTAGATTCACGTCCTTTAAGCTGCCTTACCCAAAATGCTATGAACTCTATGATTTGTCACCAAGTTCATCTTAGAGTTGACTACATATAGACCTACAAGACCTCCAACAAGCAGATAATAACTCTCTTACCAACCATCAAAAGGCAACAGTAGTATTGTTACCAAATAAATGAACCCACTTAACATTGCATACACATGGATAAGTGGGAAAATATACTAGCATGATCACATAAGATTTATCAATTTAAGGACAGCATAGATACATCATGAATTGCATCACTGGATCATACCAGTATGGTTGAACCTAAAATATGTTTGGCCATTCACCAATCAAACCATTGCCTACTCTAATGGACAACAAAGTTACAACTTGAAAGAAGCATGAGAACATGCCTGCAAACCAGAAATGGAAAAATGATTGTGTATTCACAACCTCAAAGAATAAGGAAACCTACAAACTAGCATGCTTAGTTATCCATCATAGATTAATAGCAACCCAGAAGCAATAAGAAAAGAGCATCACAAAGAAGTTCATGATGGCTTAGAATTCTTGTCACACATTAATCTAATGTGATTACAATCATGCTGCAAATGTGGGAAGTGAGAGAAAATAACCAGGATCAAAGACCCTCTTTTGATAATACAGTTTGTCATGGAGACATTGATTTATAGGCAAAACCTTACTAGACTACCACTCCTAATTTACAAACACGCTTCATCATGAATAGAGCTGGGCACTCATCACTTGATAACTTAAATCCTGCTTGAGATGCTTACAACTACAAATTTGACTCAACAATCAACCACATCTTACAAGCATGTATATATGACATTATGTTCAATCTTGCTGTCCAGGCAGTAAAGCAATAAGTATTTAACAAGTTCATGAATTGCCCATGTTTGTTGCTTCTTGGGGTATACGAGGAGGTAGGTGGGGCTTTGTGTTTGTTGGGATTGAGAAATCTATAAAAGGAATGCATGAGTGGAGAAGTAGAGGTTGGGATGTAGAGATGCAAGGCACACAGGATAACAAAAGTCTACGGGTCCAAGAAGGTGGAATAATGGAACAACAAGGTTTCTAAAAACTTGCAATCAATTTTGCAAGGATTACGCTAGAATGGAAAAGCCTAAAGATTTGAAAAAGTGAAGGCTGATAGAGTTTGGGATTTGAGTGGAAAATAGGAAGTGAGAAAGCGGGAGAGCAGAGATTGACAATCAAGAAAAGATGCAAACAAGACCTTGAAAGTCAACAAGAAACAAATTAGTAGAAACATGAAGGTGTAGAGAATCAAGGTTGGGGAAAGAACTCTAAAGAAGGGCATGCAAGTATGGGAAATCTCAAAGTCTAAAAGTCGATAATCGGGGGAACTCAAGGAAAAAGGACTTTAGGGAGAGGCATGTTGGAAAGAGAAATTTCAAAAGTCCAAAATTGAGACTCGTCAAAACTTGGGGAATGTGGACTTCAAGGAGAAGCGTGCTGACAAGAGAAATTCCAAAAGTCTGAAATCAAAATTCAAGGGAGCTTAGAGACTGGGGACTTTTGAAAAAAGCATGTTAGGAAGGGAAATCCCAAAAGTTTGACATGTGGGGAATCAAGGAAATGGGGACTTGAGGGAAAGGTGTGCCAAGAAGAGAAATCCTCAAAGTCTAGAACTGGGATTCGAGGGAACTTGGGAAACAAAGACTTCAGTAGGAAGGGTAATCCTAAAAGTCAAAACTAGGAATTGAGGAAAAAGCATATTAGGAAGGGAAATCCCAAAAATAAAAAAATTGGGACTTAGGGGAACTCAAGGAACCAAAACTTGAGGAGAAAAGCATGTTGTGAAGATGTTAGAGCTTTTTCTTGCAGAATCTTAATGTAGCATCAATGCTTGACTCTATGACTCCCAACTCCTGATTCTAGCAAGTAAAAGACTAACTAACGAGGATTAAATCCTCCTTTTGAGCTCCACAGACTCAAGTGGGTGTACCTCTTGTGATTTACTGCTTCACAGTAAATCTTCCAGTGGATTAAGTGCCTCAAACACAGATATTCAATATTCACACAAAACAAACAGTAAAGTAAAGATTGGTTTAGTTTTTAAAGATTGACAGGCAACCCTAACCCAAACCAGTGCCAAATCCTAGGGTACAGAGTCAATAAGAATGCATCTCAACCATACCAGATTTTTAGAACTAAGTGAAACCCAAACAAGATGCCTTACACCTTGCTCTCTGCAACTCAAATCTTAAATCATCAAATTCATATATAAGTTTAAAACCCCCTGAAATATGATTAAAGGAATTACGCTCCCCTTAGAAGTAACCTGAAACATATATCAAAACTTGCCTTACAAGTCCATGAATTTAAAATGCCTTACAAACTAAATTCATAAGAATCCAAACATACATCTGAAGACAATAAAAAATCAAGCAGGGATCCCAAAGATATTTCTATTCATCAAGATAACTTTAATACATTCTATATCTTCTCAGACTGCTAAAATTCAAGAAACAAAGTCTGGACCAGAACTGGCAATCCTGCCTTGATTGATCAAAAAATTGACCGACCCTTTTTACAATGAAGTAGAGAAACAGATATAGAAGGGGATAAACAAATTTCAACCCTAACTGACACCTGTCTGCTTCCAAGAAATCTCAGCCTGCACAATCTTTTCCTCTTCAAAATCTGATATTTGATCTGATTTCATTTAACAAACTCTACTCACTTGCCTCTGAAAAAACTCCCGTGAAAGGACATTGCATTTTGAAATAAAAATATTTCAAAAGACTATCAATGTTTAAAGATTTAAAAAGATTATTACCCATATTTAATCCCCACATTTATTTGATTTCTGCATATTTTCTATCTTGCATAGGTCTCTTTTCTGCATATTTTGCCTAGACCACACCAGATTTTGCCACTTGTCACCTTCTGGTTTGCTCTAAAGTCCACCTGGGCCTGCCTGGGTTCATCATGAAATTCAGAGATCAAAGCTATCTCCTAATCTCCGGATGCTTGTCCTAACCACAGTTGGATTGAGAGACTTGGCGACTAGCTTATCTCTAAATCTTTCTTCTAACTACAGTTACATTGGAAGACTTGGCAACTAGCTTATCTTTGAATCTCTGAATCTTTCTTCTAACCGCAGTTACATTGGGAGACTTGGCAACTGGCTTATATCTAAATCTCTGAATCTTTCTTCTAACTGCAGTTACATTGGGAGACTTGGTGACTGGCTTATCTCTGAATCTTTGGGACTTAACTGCCATGTTTTGGAGATTCGGAGATAACCTTACCTCCTAATCTGTGAATGTTAGCGCCTTAACTGTCATGATTCCGAGATTGCGCGACTGGCTTTACCTCCTGATCTCCGGATGCTAGCGCATTGACTGTCAGGATTTGGAGACAACCGCCATCTCTGGATCTTCGGATGTTTGGACTAACCGCAGTTACATTGGGAGAGTTGGCGACTAGCTTATCTCTGAATCTTTGAATGACTGGGACTTAACCGCCATGATTACGAGACTTGGCGATCGGGGTCCTTAACCACTATCTCCTGATCTCCGAATGTTTCGGCTGACTGCGGTTATCTTCCGAGACTTGGCGACTAGGCTATCTCCGGATCTCTGAATGCTTCCTCTCCTACCACGTCATCGCCACCTCGCCTGCACGGGCTTTGCCAAAATTTGTTTGCCGTCGAAATCACCAACTGCATAGGCACGTCCACCAAGGCGCCACCTGCGCACGGGTATCGAGAGCCTCCGCTCTTTCTTCATAATACAATGCAAGCGTTTTACCTTTTAAACGTTGTTGTAGTCCTTTACCCCACCAATGTGGGACAATTGTTTTTGAAGTTTTAAAGTCTTCTGCTCCTGTGCATCCAAAATTTAGTTGTCGTTAACTCCTTTGGCCAAGCACAGCGTTCCCTTGGCTGAGGGGCCCGCCAATGAGCCTCTTGGCTCTTTACTTCAATCACTATGCAAGCATTGTTCTAAATAAACATTCCAAAATCCCGTTCTCCCATGCATGTGGGACAAAGAATTTCGCAGCTCTGCAAACAAAAAATAGTTCACACCCAGTCTATTTGCAATGTTTGTAGAATTTGTTTTTGCACCTCTGATCATGCGCAACTTCCCTAAAAAACGCGCAGCCTCTTTCTTTAAAACATGCGCAGTCCCTTTTGAAACATTGCGCAGCTTCCCTCAAAAACGCGTAGCCTCTTTCTTTAAAATATGCGCAGTCCCTTTCAAACATTGCGCAGCACCTAAGGCATTCTACGCAAACTTTCTGATTGCCAATGCACTTGCTTGGAGCTTCTAATAAAACTAAATTGAGATTTGTTGCACATGTTCTTATGGCATTGGCACCTGCCAATTGCATTTGCCGGAAAGGTTTTTACATTTTAACAACCTGCGCAGCCTCTAGCAGAGTCCACGCAGCTTCCTCTCTTTGCACTCGCAGTCCCTCCAAAGCATTTACACCTGCCAAATGCCTTTGCTTGAATGTTTCTAAAGCCCTTTCAACATAAAAACAATGCGCAGGCTAGGATTTCAATACAATGCACAGCCTTTTGTGTTCCTTTAACTGCGCAGCATGCATGTCAAAAACATGAGCAACCCTCCCTCCTTGTTTTATCCATTCGCACTCTCTTCTTGATCATTTGCATGAAAGCTTTGCATAAAAAGAAGAAAAGTTTATCATAAAAAGAAGCAAAATTTATCTGTTTGTGGGTTGTCGGTCTGCTGAATCTTTCAGGTATTAACTCTAGCAAGATGTCATCTTCAGTTCTTGAAGGCCTTGCAAACAAACATTCAACATAAAATTCGAGTACACAGCATGACCAATTTTAAATGAGTTAGATACGTTTAGGCATGGGTTTTTAGGTGGAGATTCATCAACATACAGAAAACCACGCGCAGTTTCTTTGTTTAACTCCATTTTGCAGGCTGCCAATCTGCATTTTCATTTGAAAATTTCAAGTCTTGCGCAGGCTGGAGGAGTGCTGGCAAAGTTGTGGGATTTGGTTTTTTACACTTGCCAATTACATTAGCTTGAAAGCTTCTTGAAATCGCCTCCTTTTGTTCCACTTGCGCAAACTTAATGAGTTCATGCAGTGTATATGCTTCCACTTCTGATAACTTCATTTTCCTCCTGAGTGCCAAAGGTCTGGCTTCTAAGTGATAGATAATTTCTTGAGGAACCCTTTTCATCATGTAGCATGCAACCATGTCCATCTTGTTCAGCAGTAGAAATGAATAGTCTGCACATCCTTATTTCACAAACATATTGATTGTATCCCTTCGACGCTCCATTTATGATAAGAAACCATTTGCGCCAGTCTGAAAGAATGACTGAATGACTCCTCCAACCCATGAGAACTGAAAGATATATTCACCTCCAAAATAAGAATACAAATGCCTAGCGGATTTGAAAGACACCTTTAGGATTGGGAGAAACAAAATTGTCAAAGGTAGTCCCTTTGAAATCTCTGCAAAACTGATCCCATAGATGACAAGTGGCCTCTGGAAGTGGCTTCAAAAAGTGATCACATGACCTCCTGGAACATTTAGATCTTGAGGACTAGGAGATTTCCAAGTTCAGATAAACCCTTTGAAATGGTTTTCCCTGAAAGTGCATAGGGTGAAACATCTTAATCATCAAACTTACCAACTTTTTAAAACTGTCATTTCACATGCAAAACATTGAAAATTGATTCCGGAAATGACCTCGAACAAATGACAAAACAATCCCTGAGACTCCACTCTTGATTTTGATAGAAGACTTACATACAAGGAGTACAGACCCACAATCGGTATTTCAAAACAACTGTCAGATATGAAGTTACAAATTTTCTGACAGTAGCAATTCTGCAAAGTCAATTCTGTCAACATTAGCAATCTGCATAAAATACCTTTAGATTTGACTTGACAAATCTATCAAATGAGACCCTTATGGTCTGAAACCTTTGATATAGATTCACTTTCACATAAAGAAAACAAGGTTGTAATTAGATTTCCCAAATGATCATCTGGTCAACTAGCATTAATCTTCAAAGCACCCCCTCAAAACTTTCTGAACTCAAACACAGTAAAACTACAGAAATTGGATTTGGGAAGGGCTAGGCAAAGTGGTCAAATGGACTGACCATGATCTAAAGCATTTCAGGAAGGTTCATTTCCATGTTTACAATGTAGGGGAACATTCAATTCCTCGGGACATTCAATCAGGTGCAAACTATAGGACCCCAAAATAGGGTATTTTGTAATTCTGCATTTTCACACCTAGAAAAACTGAATAAATTGTAAACAGGAAGGCTTTAGAGAACTTATCACATGAACTCACAGGGGTCTCCAAATGGGCATGGAGATTCACTTTCATGTCTACAACATCTAGGAACAATCCTTATGAAAATTAATCTGGCCAAAGACACAAACCTCCAAAGTGGGTTACTCAGTAAAAACTGAATGTGCACAAATGCAGATTTAGGTAATGACCTCCAAATGACTATCTCCAAAACACATTCAATCTGACTTCAGAGAGCTGCAAACCAATATACTTGCTTAATGATAGGTGATGCACATGTCCCTCAAGTGGTTTCTCATAAAAATCTTCAGGTCTCTTTTTACTTGCATGCAAACTAGGGTGCTTTCAAAAGCTTTTTGGGGCAGTGACTTGTGCCTTAGAGAACTTTTTTACTTAGTCACTCTAAAATTTTAGAGTTCAAACAGAAGGTAAGTCTCGAAAGTTTGAAATGCAGGGATTGGAAAATGCAGACTCGAGAGAAAGCAATGTCAAGAAGGGGAATCCCAAAAGTCCAAAATTGAGACTTGGATGAACTTGGGGAATGGAGACTTGAGGAAATGGCATGCCAATAAGGAAAATCTTGAATGTCTAAACCTTTATCCAATCCTAGAGACTGACCCAAAGACCCTCATGCTTAAAAAAAAATCGACATTTTTAAAATTTAAACAAATGACAAGGATATAAGGGGAGGCATGTTGGTATGTGGCAACTGATCAAGATAATGGGCTTAATTTTTTCTGACTTTATTAGTTGCATTTTCCTGCCAAAATCAATTAACAGGGGAGTGCTTTAGGGCTCTCCTTACCTTCTAGCTAGTTTTGCGAGAGAGATAAAATAGAAAGTTTCTGGATTTACTTCTAAGTCTTCCAAACAACCCCTAAAACTAATCTAGGATCCAGATACCCTTTTTGAAGACCTAAAGGATTTTCAAGGTCTAGGGTCCCCAAGCCTTCCGTACACCTATGTCTTGAATTGTAGGGTTGTTAGGCCTATTTTGTCTCTTCACAAGAAGCTCACTAACTTTGATGGGAAAATCTATCCAAATGAATTGGATGAGCTCTGAACTTGTTGCCAGGGATCTATAAGACCCTAAAGACTCTGAGACCACACTTGGTTCAGAACTTTCATACACACCCTTGTCTCTGCATTCTTATTTTCCCCTCCCATACACCTAACCGGACAGTCCTAGCTCGCTTAGGGCATGGCTATAAAAATAGCAAATCGACTCCTCTGACCTCCTACTTGCATACGTACACTATACAGAGGCTCCCCTAACTCATTCATCCAACGTTTTGAGTTTCCCACGGTTGGATTTCATGGGGGAGCCATAAAACCGAAATTGCACTGAACTGGACCAGCAGACTCTCTAAAACTTAAACAATTTCCTACAGCTAACAAATTAACACTACACCACTTGCTCCTTGAATGAAAAAGTCTTGAATATGTTCCTACTACACGAATCCACTATTAGATCAAGTATTTCAATCCATTAAAACACAAAGAACATTCAAATACAAAGAACATTCAAATGAGTCGACTGTACTTTGTATCTGTTGATGTGAGTTTTGTACCACTACATAACATATAGGAATTGAATACTTGATATAGGATATCAAACACTCAACCCTCTCTTGAAAAGTAATTACTCATGAAGAACATGAGAAAACTCCAAGGTTCCTTACACCTGTGGATACTAACTCAGTTATATTGATGTGATTTGCTGGTTAATCACGTAGGCGGGCTTACGTTGTTCATTCAAGGATGTCAAATTCTTGCTATGATGATGATGGGATCTGGCTTTGCAATGTATACCCAATGGATCTATCTCCTTAATTTATATCACTTCCAACTTCGCTCATCAAAGCTCTCACTACTAAACTACTCACTGCTTTGTTGCTACTCCTATGGAATGGAAAGATTACCAAATGGACGGGGATCAAACCTAATGAAAGCTTGCCAGTGGCGCTACCTCCATAGATGCAATGATTCAAGGGAAATTGGACTAGATTACCACACAAGGCTTCCTAACAAGCCGCTAGGATGCTAGTG
>MU225932.1:1924116-1951772 GCA_018584345.1 Thuja plicata
TATATATATATATACACACACACACACACTCATGAACCCCTACGAACCCAAATGGCAAAAAAAAAAATTTCGCGAATCCATGAACCGGATTCGCGAGCCCGAATCCATCCCCAAACCCGAATCGGCAACTTAGAAGAAGATCTAATAGATTGGCTCACCAAGACAAAGAAACATTTTGAATATGAGGACATGCAAGATCAGCAAAGACCAAAGATAGTGAAAATCAAACTAAAGGGTTATGCAGCCCTATGCTGTAGAGAACTGTAACTTGAGGGAAGAAAAAGAGGTAAGGAGATAACAAGTTGCTAGGACAGAATAGTCACCAAAATAAAGGGAACCAGTACCTAGAGATTACGAAACTTCTGAAGAAGCTCTAGAATTGAGCTAAAGGGAGCATAGTTTCAAAGATTACACTGACAAATTTTACAAGATAGTTATTTTTTCGGGTTACAATGAGATGGACCAAGAGAAGCCGGCACAATAATTCAAAGTCATAACCTTGGTTTGTGTAACTTGCATGTAATGGCATTACTGTATAGTTTACAGTATGAGTGGATGTTTGTTTTGTTCAATATATCTGACTTGATTTGTTTTAGACCATGAAACAGTCTACCCAATTGGTTTACACTCTAACTAAATAGATCCTTAGAGAGGATAAGACCTTTTAATGAAAATTCTTTTATTGAGTATTCTTTATTTGTTTCATGGACTTAAAAGCTCCTCTTAAATGTGGGGTATGAACTCTTATTTTTCAAACAGTATACAGGGTTTGTCGAGTAAACCCACACAATACCTTGGTTGTGATGGACCCCAGAAGGATTTGGCATAAGCACTGTGACACTATGTGGGTTTCATTTACAAATATAAGCCATGTTCTGTCTCTCAACAAATCCTAAGGTTCAAATAATATTGGCATGGGCATTCCTAGGAAGGGGTTCATGGGTGGAAAGGAATTCTTGGTTGAGGTCAAGTTGCACCCCTTTGCTCTCGACATGGTCTGAAAGCTTCAAGTAGACTTATATGAAGGTGCATTGTGAACAAAACTAGGAAATGGTTTATGGCAAGAAAAGATTGTTATGAAGGTTTAACTTTGTAAGTGACTATATCTTGTTAAACTTGTTACGAAATGTATTATCATTATTGAGTTCCATATCTATGGAAACAATACAGACGCTTGTTAAATTTGTAACTTATCACATGTAGCATTTTAATACCCTTCTTGGGTAGTTTATACAACCTATGAATAATTTTGCTACAGTGTATGTCAGGTGACTGTGTTGGTATATGAATTCATGGTAATGTGTAAACTCTTGTCAATGGAGTCATATGACTAGTCACACGATTGTGATAAACCAATAGCAGAAGAGTCAATCATTATGAAATCTTCACTGTAGATTGAATTGATAGAGACAGCGCTGTTAATGGGATCACTGTGCACAGGGGTTATAATGATTTTACCAACCTTAAGTAGGGTTGTATCATGTTCATTGTTATAAGGTCTTGCTTCAGAGATGTATGATCTTTTGTGTCTCATATATAAAGAGATGCTAGAATAGAATCAATGTGAATTACTTTAAGTACCAACACCGTCTAGGTATTGATGTTGAATGAGGTTATTTGGTTGAATTGTGTGGATATCAAGTCCAAACCAAAAATAGGAACAATGATATATGGAATTAAGGTCATCTTTAGACTTTTAACAATGAAAGAAATATTTCATCTTTAGACATGAAGTAGACTCCCTACTGACGGCACACAGATTACCTATGTAATGCATAATGGTAAGAGTAAATCCTAGGGCATAAAAATGATCTAATGAGGTTAAGAAGACGTTACTGAACCTAGTGTAGATGTTATAACTGTAACTTAATACAGCGTGATAGAAAAGAGAGTAATAATTTATGAGATTGACTATATATTAATAGTAAATACAAAGAAACCTGAACATGTGACAGATTTTGTGAGCAGGTATGTCTTGCACCTTATAAGGGATTAATAACTTTTCATGTTTGATCATGACCTAGTTATGAATGTTCCACAATTTTTGGTGGTCGCAAACAATTCAACATAGCCTGGTGACATGTTTGTACCTTTGTTAAGGTGAAAAGATAAGTGCTTTTAGAGCTTTAGAATACAGTAGAACTTTATATAGACAGAGTACCAAGTACTAAATATTACAGTGAGCTATTGCATATTGTTTGTGAAGAATATATATAACAGTTGCAAGTCATTAAATAATAATAAAACCCAAATCAATGTCTACTCCATCACTAGGCACTGTTCATGCTTGGTGCACTGAAATGGCAAGGTTTGTTGATCTATGAGCTGTGTAATGATCATGTCTAAGACAGTAAGAAACTATATGACAATACAAGATGACTGTAAACAGAAATAAATTTCTCAATAATGTACGGTGACTGTACTAGATAGAGAACATGAAAGATATTTGATCCTGATTACAAAGGTTTAATAGATGAAGGGAAAAGTTATTGATAATAACCATATTTTACTTAGTACTGATAGTAGATTTTAATTTACAAAGACTGTTTAGGACGGAGTACCTAGTAAGCTCAAAGTCTTAATACTGAGGTTCATCCAGAATGTGATGAGATAAGCATTATAATGGAATTAATTATAGTAACCTAATATTATTGAAGGTGTGTGAGAATATTCCTAAAGTGCGAACATCAAGACAATGTTCAAGAGAATATGTAGGTGGAACACTTAAGCTATATATTTGAAAGGATCTTTAGTATGAATAACACTTAAATGTGTCTGTATAGTTCAAAGTAAAGGTTTTGATCTATTTTGGTGCAATGAATTTGTATGATGGATAATGTATCAAAGGTGACAGATTGTAATCACTATACTTTCAACACTTGATTAATGTTGTGCTTATAAGTTTAAATAAATGATGCAACTTATAAGTCAATCTTATTCCAAGCAGTTAACTAGTTAAAATGTACTTAGCATGAAGTCCAGATATCTGTTTCTAATTACAAGGGTTGAATAGATAACCCTAATTGAATTGGCACTTGATTGTTAAGGGTTACCATCTACCAATGGGATCAAAATCTTGTTCAAGTAACAGTAACACTTGAAAAGATAAGAAGCCAAGCTGTCATATGTCTAGCTAGACTTGATGTAGCAATAGTTCTATTGTCTATATTGACCAAGTGACTCTTGATGCAATATTGAGAAAACTATTTTGTATGGGAGTCATACATGTTTTTATTCAAATGGTGTTCAGTCTGATCAACTAACACTTGATGTAGAGAGATGAACACGAGGGTGCAAGAAGATATGATAAGTCTCGTTGTAGCCCAAACTTCATGTTTATCAAGTGACACTTGATTCATGCATGTTTAATGTACACAGTCAAGTGACACTTGACACAATGCAAGGTGTTATGATTGGCCAAGTAACACTTGGCTATGCATTTAAAAGGGTTAGTCAAGTGACACTTGACACCTACAAAAGTTCATTTGATTTTCACTTGATATATGGGAAACTATAACGTGTTAGTCAACTAGACTTGTGTTTTAAGAATGTGTTGAACGCCATCTCTCAAGGTCAATTCTAACATTATTCAAGGATAAACACAATCCTCGAAGGAAATAGTATTCCATGAATTTGATTTTCTATATGTATATGCTTATCTTTGGAGTTCACTAGAGGTGAACATGATCTAAGAGGCACGACATGTGTTTTCACTGCAAGATGTTTACTATTAAATTTTGGGGGGTTTTCCTTTGTTTTCACAACCTAGCAATGGGACTTTATGTATGTTGAATAAGAGAACATGGATACTTTTAAAACTAAGTCAAAAGAATCAATGCAATCTCCTTCATAGTACTAAAGTAGATTACGAACTGCTTTTTCTTGCAGGCTAGTTAAAATTAATCTGAGAAATTTCAGTTGATATGAACATATGATTGTTTTGAAACTCAACCCCTGAAAATATGGTATGACAATAGATTTTGAAATAACCAAATAGATTTTCCCTTTAAAAATCCTTTTGAATGATGTAGCAAATTTAAGTTCTTAAAATCTCAAAATCAAATAAATGATTGGACAATACAAATCATTGTGAAGAATGTCTGGAAATTTTTATTCTAAAAGATAGCAATTACCAAGATGATGCATCAAAACTTGCTCAATGAAGACTTCCCAAAAGCATTTAATTATCAAGCAACAATTTACCTGAACCTCCTGAAGATGTCACAGACCCCATTCGCCTAAGAGGGTTTCCCTTCTACAAAACAAGTTTGCTATAGTTTACGTTTTAATCCTCAACACATGTCCAAAGACTAAAGATATGTTTGGAAATAATAATCATAAATCACCATTTTATGAGAATTTCTTTTCAAACTACCTCTAGAATACATAACTATTTACAAACCCTGCAGATGATACCTTTGAATCTGCTTTAAGAAATGTTTGGAACTGACTTTCGCCAAAGCCTATCAACACAAGAGAAAAATGAAAATCACATTGAATAGCATAGTACAAGGTAGTAGAATGTCAATGTTAAAATATTAAATTTTTCCATATCTGATGCTCACCTTAAAAAATATCAAATGCCTTCAATTAATGTTAAAACATAGGGAAAATATAAGAGATGGGAAATAAGATTACCTTCTAAGTTTCAACAGCAATGTAAAGAGCATTATTTGAGATGAAAATCGCTATTACTCTCATTTTACATACTTGTAAGTTGTAACAATCTAAAGTCTTGTATGTTTCATATGAAACATACTCTTTTATCAACTAAACAAACAAAATATCTATTCTCTGTAAGCCGAGAGAGAAAAGAGAAGCTATTACACACAAATTCCAATCAATGATACAATGTATAAATATTTGAAAAATTTAAAAACTATACAGACAAACTTACACATATCAGTGATATCAATAAACAATGAAAAGCAGATATCACAAAAAAATGATTGAGAGAAAATAAATCTACAAATGAATGGCTAATAACATTTTGTTTGACCTTGAGCTTGCAATCACAAACAATACCTTAACTCCCTAGAAGATATCAAATTCTTTGATGCAGGTATATCCCTGCTCATCCACCATATATACGTCTAAAGGGTCATTCCTCTTACATGTATACAGAAGTAAAGACATTATGGTCATGAAGGCACAATGGAAAAAGAATATTTTAAAAATTTGAAGCATAGTTCCAAGACTTGCTTGTACTCGCCTGGACTTGGCAAGTCCAGAGGTGGTTTGGTCTGCCCAAGTCCCAGAGACTCTGGACTGGAACTCTCCGAGTCTGGCCGAGTCTTGGCAGACTTGCCAAACTCAGTGAGTCTTGCAAGCCAGACTCGGCCAGGATCGGGGTAAAAAAGCTTTAAAAAAAAGATTAAAAACAAAATTGTAAAGCATTTTTTTGACATTTTAGTTACTTTTTTTAATAAATACTTACAACCTGTCAATGCTTGTTTGGTTATACACATGAAATATAACACTTAAATATAAGTCACATTTCAATGTGTTTTTCCTTTCTTATACATTAAAGTATATTTCATGAGTATATTGGCAGGATGTTTGAATCTTGATAGTGGTTTCAGATCTCTAGAAGTTAGAATGCAGATTCTAGGTTTTAGATCTTATAATTTTTCAGACTCAGTTGAATTTCAGTAATCAGCAGGCTCCTATTAGCATTCTCTCGCGCTCTCTATCTCACTCTATCTTCCCTGAACTCTAGACCTATCTCTCTCCCTATCACTTCCCTATCTCCTTTGTCTACCTTTCTCTATCTCACTCTCTCCTCTCTCCCCCAAGATCTAGACTTCTCTCTTTCTCTCCCTCACCCCCAGACCCCCACGAGGCCTGCTACCCTCAACCTCGTTTTGGTGTTGCCCCCGAATCCCCATCAAACTATAAGTCTAAGCAAGTAATAGGACAATGATGAATCATGATCATAAAATCTACCAAGCACATATCCCTTGTTGCAAATCTCTGCATCTTCATAGTCAAAGCCACAATCAAGGATTACCTCATTCCATATATTGGACAACTTGTTAGTATACAAGGACTGTCATAGGCAATATAAAAATACTACAATTATTGTATCGTTAAATACAAGTTAACTCATAGTTGGCAAGCAATGGCATTTTCATAATGCAAAAATGTATCATCATGCCCTACACAAACAACTCATAGAACAATTTAATCTATTAGTATCCTACCTAAGGTCAAACTAAAACATAACTATTTATCTTTTTACATAGTCATTTCTCTTTGTTAATGAGCTTGACAACAAAACATGCAATCTTGAAGACTTCAAGAAAACTTCGATAGTTCCTCACTTGAATATACACACTAGTCACTGAGACACAAGAAAATATCATGACTACATCATCCAAGACCTATCTTGCACACCAGTGCACAATTTTCTGTGATCCATAAACTTATATTTTTAGTTTTGATATTTGTTTTGATGCCATGGAGTTCATATGTGCTTCCTCAGAGTTAACCCAGGAATTCAACTTTCGGCCAAAATGTATTTTCTGACCAGTCCTGATACTGACTGTTGTGCTTGTCCTGTTGACTAAGGGAAGGACAGAAAAGTTGAGTTGAGATTTTTAATTTTTTTAGATCTTCCAATCCTATTGCAGGGAACTGCTGATGCAGGTTTGACCAAAAAATTGGAAAGTTGATTGGGCAATGAGTTGTTGCAACTTCAGTTGACCAAGTGCAACAGTCAAAATTTCATTTAAGGTAAATTTTCTCAACCAGCAACTTCAACACAGGTATGGTAAATGCTGAACATGTATTTGATTCCCAAGTTACACTTACTATAAAAACAGACTTTATACTTATTGAGTTTGCTTCAATAAAATATTTTCATGTCTTAAATTCCTTCAAAGAGGTAAATGGGGCTACCCCATTGGTGGATTTACTATTGGGGTTGCCTGTGACTGGAAAAAGACCTATGTTGAGTGGAACACATGATTGGAGTAAGATGCAGGTTACAGGGTGTAATCCATGATTCGAATAAGACCCAGAAAGAACCATTGTAAGTAGGCAAATGAAACCCTTGAAACTTTTACAAATCAATGATTCTCAGCAAATTGGGTTGCTAACTGTGCCCTTAGAAAGATGGCTGAATCAAGAGAATTTTTATGTAATGGGAAAGTTAGTCAAAGAAATACATTGTACTTGTAGTTCTGCTAAACTATTTTATTCTCTAACTTGCTTGGCTAACAAGTGAAGATGGACTTGGTGAGAAACCCAAATTAATGACACCTGCAAGCAATCAACATCAAGGAGAATCCTTCCAACATGAGTGGTTAGGTGTTGGTTTCTACTCATTACAGAACTGATGTTTTTTTATTACTGACTTGTAACCAGTATGTGCAGCTGCTTTAGTCACTGGTTTTGTATTTTTCCATTGAGTGTACTTACAAGTAACAAATAAGATGACCCTGTGACATCTGCCTAAGATCCTAAGTGTTCTCCTATAACCCTATGATATTAAGTATCAGCCAATTACTAAACATGCTATGAATATGGCTTGGACTACATTTCTTGAGTTGGTCAGAGCTTGTCAACTTGGAGACAAAACATTAAAGTCCACTGACATATGGCAGGATCTAAACCACTTTCATCACATGAATCTGCTAAAATTCTGATAATATTGATTTGCATTTCAAGAATAATACTTTATGATGCCAAAAATAAGCTCAAATGACTTCAAATCCTCTGATTGAATGGATTTCAAAAACAAGAAGAAAAAAGCTATCTAATTAAAAAAACCAGACCTATGTGAAATGGTGATGAGAGAGAGAGAGAGAGAGAGAGTTCAAAAGAAAAAGGTAATCTATCAAAGAAGTAAAACTGATGTAAATATAAATAGGATTGAAAACTCTAACGTGCTTTCCAAGTAATTCTAAAAGATGATTAATCAAACCAAGGAATCTTGCCTCTCTTTCAAGTTTCAACATTTTTTTTGTCTATGGCCTTGTATTCTACATGAGTAATCTATATATGCCACAAAGTCAAACCCATTTATGCCACTTGTCCTTTTGCATTTTTCATCTTTCCGTGCTGCACAGAGAAAAATCACACTAGTATGTGTTATAAATTGTTTGTTTGATCGATATGGAATGCAGGTTCTTGAGAATGAATCTGCTATTGTTATGGTATAAGTCATCATATTTCTACATCCTCAATCATTGTGTTACAGAAACTAGATCGTGTGCTTGCCTCCAATATCTTCCCCTTTATCACCGTTCACTCACACCATAGGTATCAAGGTTTTCTTGTTACATTGTTCACATTTTTCTATGTGAGTTAATCATTTTGAAAAGTTTTTCCATCTTTGGACTATTAAACATTTTATAATTTTGATCATCTTTTAATCAGTAAATGGATTACTACAACCAAATGAATAGGCTTAGACAATATGCAGTCACATAAACCTGGCGTTGTAATGAAACTTCAGAATTGGAATAAAATATGATAAAAAGGGTACAAAGAAATAAAATTATTGATGTGATCCAAATTTACACTACTTAATATTAAGAGGCTAATGTGTTAATGTTTGTAAGTTTTAGATAAGCCTGAAAGCAAGTTAAATCTGTTAATTTTTGTCATCAACTTATGATGAATATTAATCACAAGAAAATAATGCACAACTAAGAAAGCCAAAATAGAAGTCCAAAGTGGAGATAATATTTTCTATTGGAATCAGCCATTCTAGTTAATATAAATGAGCTAATCAATTGGCATACCCTTATCTTTCACGTTGTTATCTAAATCTCCATCTGCTCCTCGTTTCCTAGAGCTTTCACACCTTGAGACAGTTCGCCCTGAGTTGACTGGGTCTTCACATGTTGTCACACCAGCAGAAAGTACAGGAGCAGCAGCAGAGGATTCACTTTGTGATGGTTCTTGTGACATTGCACTTGTTTGCAACTGATTTGGAGCTACATCTTGTGTTTCTGTTTCCCTATCTCGATTTAAATGAGTACCTTGTTGTGCTTGCTCGTTCTCTTTCACTTGGATAAGCTTAGCTGTTTGCACCCTTTCTTCAGGCTCAGAAACTTGAAGAAATGAATTATGATTTTGGCTCATAGAGTAAATATTTTCGTCCTGAACATAAGGGCCAAAAGAATTATCTATTGGGATTCCCTTATAAAAGTGGTTAGCTCCCAATTTCTTACGCTCCAATGTCCCCTTCAGCATGCTGACAACAGAAGACACTGAATCCATAGCACCTACTTGTTGTGTACTAAAAGAAGACATTGATGTAAGGGATGGAGACAAAAATGTTGATTGCTGAATTGGCTGATCACTAGTTAAGGTGTGAGAAAGGAAACCCAAAGATGCTGTTTCATGCTTTATATTATGTGTACTTCCTCCAACTGGTATTTGCAATACTTCCACATCACTAGAAATTGGCATTCCCTGCATAGCAGCATACCTACGTCTGCAACCAGCAATGAAAGATCAAACTTGATAGGCAGATCAAGGAAACAAGCAACAAAATTGGTTTACCTAGTTGAGTAACACTGTAACATGCTTTCTGAGACATTAAATTTCAAGAAAGAGCAAAGAATATTTACTTTTTTTTCAAGTATATTAACGTAGAGATTTAATATTCTACAGCCATTAACATTTTCGAATGTAGGTGAGAAATGTGTGGTGGGTTGCATTGAATAAAATAAATGAAGGCATCTATGTTGTTTCACATAGTATACAGTTGTAAGCAAAACTGTCAAACCATTTTTTATGAATGTGAAGACCATTCAATTATAAAGACCCCTGACTCAAAATAGCTAGTGCCCATCACCAATAAAATCCATAGAATAGAGTACAAAATCTTCGAAACAAATATAGAATTCAATATGGTCAAAAGTTGAGGTTCTGTCATGCTTTTTGGTGGGGAACATTGATATATTTTTAGGTTGACTTCACAGGTGACATTGTTGCTCAAACTGAGGTATTCAGTAAAGATAACAGGTGCCAAATTGTTGTTGATAAGGAAGATGTGTTAACTTTTTTCCTTATATTAGTGATACACAATTATACTCTCTTAGTTTTGATTCATGCCCCAAAAACAATGTCATTAGCATTGAGAAGATGCTACCATAAACTTATCTAGAGGTCTTGCAATTCAAATTTTAAAATTTACAAGGTCCTTTTGTTTTTATTGAAATTCCCAGTGAGATCTTCTCCAGGAATCCTTAATTAATTAGAGATGTGGAGTTAACAGTTTCATATGATCCCATCTCCTGAGTTCCCCTGTGAAAGTAGCTTTCTTAGTGACGCAAGATTCTATAAATATATAGAAGATCGTGAAGACCAGAAACGGGTGTGTGGCTTTTAACAAGCAATTGGTCACATCTGCGCTTTTAAACTTCATCTGTCAAAACTTTGAATAGCAAAAATGAACTGTATGTCTCTTTTGGAGCCATCACTTACAACTATATTTCACCAATCCTAGTTGGCTGATGTTTATCATACTAAAGACAGGTAAAAATGATATGCCTCCAATGTTATGATATCTCATGTATGTCCATCAAGCATGATATGCAGTTACTAGCCAATGAACTGACCTCCCATAGTACGGACCATTATTTTCTATTCATTGAAAATCATATCTATTTATCATTAATGTTGATGCATGACCAAAGTGGTCGATGGGAATGTACAAAGGTCTGGAAGCAAAGGGAATCATGGAACCACCCAATGGATTTCCAATTCAAGTACAAATTATCAAAATAGATTGAAGAAATGAAGAGAAAAACTAGTTCAAAAACACAAGTAAAGAAAGGCTGTATCTTGTCTTCCCTTCACAATAGAAAGACAACATGCCTAGGCCTTAGGAAACACAAGAATCTCAAATCTATGCTAGTTATAATGCATGAGTGTTTTATTTCTATTTCACAGTCTTTTTATCATAAAAAAATTCATTAGTACTGAATTTAAAATAGTAGGACATCTGCAACTCACCTATCCTGAAGTTGGAAAAAGTATGTTGTAAATCTGATTAAGGTTCTATATATTAAGGAAAATCATTTTTTTCTGCTGTAAATACAATCTGCTTTGCTAGAGAAGATTTCTGATTTACTTTTGTGCAGAGTTAGGATTCTCTAATTTTCATAACATCTACCGCTCTTAAAAGAATATACTGCAAAATTCTTTTCTTTAATACATGACAGATTGTTCATTTCAAACTTCTTGAGAAACTGTTTGACAGCACATAAATTTCACTGAAATCATCACAATGGGATTCGAAAACAAAGGAATATATCTCCTCTAATCACTACTTGGATACAAGATTAGGAGCTAGAGAACAAAGATTTAGAGTGAGCACAAAGCCTTGAGCTATAGCTCAATCAAGTTATCATAAAAGCTCCACACATACCCACCAAGATAAAGATAATTGAGTAGATGCTCACTAACATTTGATAAAATCTTAGACATAGAGAATATAAGAGAAAATCTCTTAGAAACAGCATTTACTGTAGCCATCGGAACTCCTATGACCTACAGCTGGTTGATGAACAATTTCCATTTGAAACACATACACAGGTATCTATGGCAATGGAAAAAAGAAATAGAATCCATTTATCAATGGTCAACCTGACCATTGATAAATTGTCAGGTTTTTTCCATCCTTAAGAGGAACCTCTGGGCAAGTACCAACAAGAGAACCTCCAGCTTCAGGTTGATTGGACAGTTTCCGAACCCAATAAAATGCTCATTGCTGCCATATGAAAAATATGATAAATTATTAGAAGATTCAGATCAAGATAGGCAAACCATAATGGCACATAATATTGCATTCTTGTAATCCTGGCCTGTCAAGTTCCTAGATCATCAATTGTAATTGCTCTTAGGAGATATTGTAATATTGTGCTCGCTTTAGGTAAATTCTCCATGTTCTTTTGAATCTATAAGTATAGATCTTATCTTATGGTGAACATATTTCGAACCTGGTCCACTGTGTGTAATCAATGCATTCAGCAAGAGATATAATTAGCCTATGGAAGTATTCCTATAGCATGTAGATGGCATTGTGTCTCATCTATTCATTCAAGTTTGTGCTATAGAGCTAAAGTGATAAATGGTATCCTCCTACAATTCATATCTCGTGTTTCTCTCTCCATCAATGTTATCGTTAAATGGCATTGTGGATGCTTATGTGGTAAATTATTTTGATTAAAGGGTTAAGTAACAAGTTTTTAAGGGATCTCAAAACTATTTACAGAAGACATCAGAAAAAACACAGCAAAACGCAACAGAGCACAGACAGAAAGAAAAGCCAACATAGCAAAGAGTAAATTCTCTTAAAGGTATCCGACATAGGAACTACCAGTTCAGCCTGGAAGAAGCTTTCTTGAAATTTTTGGTCCAAAGACTGTTTCTTGTCACCCTCATTGTTTTCTTTTTTGGTATCACTGGTTCTTGTACTAGTACCAACATCCCTTTTGGCAATCATCACAAGACCAAAACCAACAATCATCTTTTTCACCTTATCTTTGAGGCCTTTAATTTCCATTGCAACTGCTCTTAACAATGCTTTTTATGTTTTCCTTTATCTTTGCCATGCCTTGCTTCAGAGGCATCAGTCTAGTATCCTAATTCTCCTAGCCTTTTATTACCTCCTACAAGACAGCATCCCATTCCTTCTAAATAGAGACATCCTCCATCAACTTCTCCACTTGCGGTATAGCCTCTGAATTTTGAAATATCCTCATGTCCTCCACAACAGAAACCTGGGTCTCCCCTCTCTACTTCTTGGCCATGATCTCCATCTTAATATTTAGCCTATTGATCTCTGTGTAAAATCACTTTGAGATTGCAATGTGCCTTGAATGTCTGATTGAGGGTCATCACATTTTGGCCAACCATATTCAGATCATCAAACAAGTCCTCCACAGTAGTGGAATTAAGTCAAGGAAGTATAAAGTCCATGGGATCAAGGGATAGGGGTTCTAGATTCGAAGGAACTTCAAGGACAAGAAAAGCTTGACCTTTCCCCTTGTCTTAGACTTGAGGGGTCTTACTATTCTTCTGAAATTCATGGGCCCTTCCCACACTCTTCTTGGCAAGCTCCCCCTTCCTAGACAATTGAGTCTGCCTAGGGGTTTCACCCTTTTTCTTTTCTTCACCCTACTTCCACCAGCACCACTAGACCTAGCTTTCATCAGAATTGCTCTCTTCAGATTACTTACTCAAACTCTAACCTACTATCAATACTAGTCCCTTCCCAACTATTTTCCTCCTTATCCTCTGAGTTCTCAGAACTAGACTCCAAAAGGTCCACCATTTTATTGACCTTGGTTTCATCTTTTCTGTTGACAATATGAGAGACATTCAGATTCAATTGCCTCACATGGTTGACAATTAGCATGATCAACCCCTGATGCAAGAGAGCCATATTGGATGCTTTCTTACAATCTCTAATGAAGTCTCCAAGGACAAAAGAAAACATAAACGAAAAGACACAAATTTCTTCCACTTCAAATGGTTCAATAGAAATATTATTGGTAAAAAAAAGGACTTAAAACACCCTTCCAAAAGGAAAATAGCTCATTATACCAAGGGCAATCTCATCCAACAGAGGTTCAAGAGAGCCCATAGCGTTAGTAGAGTGAAGTTTAACTGGTTATTCATCTGACTTCAGGAAAACGAACATGGCTTCTTCTCCGATATGCCTGTCCTTGAAAATCTTTGCCTCAACCACGGAAAGCCCTATAACCTCTACCCCCATTCTTTCGTAACCACAAATTCCATATTCTGCATTATCACCAATTCTTATGTAGTGAATTTTATGGTGTGCTAATAAAGTAAGGTAGTTGTGGATCTTGTCTCAATAATTTTCGTTAGGTTTAAGTAGATCATTTGAGGGAATTTTATTAATTTAGATATGGTACTAGTGCTTAGGAGTTAATCTCACAAGGTTTCACTTTTGAGAAGTGATGGGGCAGATTCTGGAGCCAGAATTAGTGGCATGCTTTCTCTAAAGCATTGAAGAGAAGTTGCTAAACCAAGAATTTGAGAGTGAAACTTCCAAATCTGTTCCAGCTAGAAGCAAGTCAACCCATAAAATGTTGTGGACTGAAGTTTAGGTTGTAACTCTTCAGTAAATCCTAATGCTGGGAACTACAATTAGAGCATCAAAAAACCACTTATATTCTTTTAAAAGAACTCGATAAATTATTAGAGGCATAGTTTTGCCCTTTTCCCAGTTTTATCATATCACACTTGACATCTTCAGCCAAACTTTTCTGTGTTTTCCTCCCCAAAATTTTTAGTTATAAATTTAAATCCACAAAATATTCCATGGATTGGAAGTGGTTACTAGGAACCACTTAAGTGAAATCACCACATGAGATGGCTGAAATCACTACATGAGAACGGAAGTGACAAGGCAAATGCTAAATAGAGCAGCAAAGGCAAGGCAAAGGACACGATTCCAACCTCAGTAGAGGAGTGAGGCCTATGCAAGTGCTTTTATGAGAAATGATTTCATGGCAGGCAGAAGGACTTGGAGCATTGTTGTGGAGCAGCACAACAAGTGCTCGTCAAGCCCTACTAACAGAATGTTAACTCTTTATATAGGGTGTGAGGTGCAGGAGAGCTTAGTTGGTTTGCTTGCTATCTGTTAAGGCTTGGAGCCTCAAGCTCTCAGATTCAACGCCATGGCCTTTTTTCAATTCACCCCTCCACTAGGTGCTACATAGGCATACAAACATGTGAAATGTCAAGTTTTGAATGGTTAAAAGTAAAACAACTAACCTCTAGGAGCTTAAAGGTGATAATTGGTAGCAGACCAAAATTAAAATATTAATTTATGCAAAATCAGCAACCAAGTAAATTCAGAGGTGATGAGATTTCATTGGTCTTCTGTCAGAAAATCACAACAAGACATTTGAAGCAATCGAGATAAAGGATTTCATATGAAATTAGATTAGAAATATTAAATTTTACTTGGGTTAAATAATTTCAAGGGATCTTCTTTGTTAAGGCAATAACATGATATGTGGTCTTCTTTTTAAACCATTTGAAGCATTGGAAAGCTTGCAAATAACCCTTTGTGTTGGTGAATTTTATGTCACATTGTCATCAGAGGAACATAAAAATATAAATGTGAATCTGTAGTTGTCTTCAACAGGTCTATTCTCACTCTTTCTGTCCAATGTGTCTGCATACTCATTCTAGACCCTTGCCATTATATAACCATAAAATCACAGAAAACTACCCTTTGCATCATGCTTATTGAGTTTAAAGTTGTGGCCATGAAAGAACACAAAAAAACAAATATTGACTGCAGGCCAGCTTCACAAGGTCTACTAATCAAAGCCGCCGATTTGGCAAAGCATGTGAATTCAAGAAAGGATTGATACAATACAAAGGAAATAATCAAGTGTTGAGCAAGGTTACCCCAAGATTCTGGGACGAGAAAGGTAAGGGACGGGGGGTTGGGTTTCCGGGACACTGATTTTTTTACCAATTTTGAGGATGGCTAAGGGACGGCTATATAAATATAGGAAAATTTTAAAATATACAGGGAAATTTGAGATGTTTATATGAAAAGATGGATAGAGCATGCATATATATACATTATATTCATATGAAAACATGAATAAAGCATACATATATAAATCATAGAACCTTAACATATATATTTGTGTTTAGGAACTAGAATTCATTGTCAATACTCAATATGCATTCAGAATTCAGAATTATTGTCAAAACATTCAGAATTCAGAATTCATTGTCAAAACATTATTAATAAATAATAATTAATAACCGATCCCACTAAAGACTAAACTATTTGCACGTCATCATTCAACAACTTTGTGCAGTCATATGCCTTTCCTTTGGCAAAAAAATGGTTGCAACTATATTCTCTTATTTCTCAGCTGCACACTTTCA
The DNA here is from genome assembly GCA_018584345.1 of Thuja plicata. NCBI lineage: Eukaryota > Viridiplantae > Streptophyta > Pinopsida > Cupressales > Cupressaceae > Thuja > Thuja plicata. The sequence continues at coordinate 1,940,026 of MU225932.1, forward strand.
TTCCACAGCTTTCCACTTTGTCTTACAGCTGTATGCTCTCATTCTATGTAATGTCCTGAGGCTGTTTTCACCGTCGACGTCAGCACTCACGAGCAGGCCGTACGGTGGCTTCTAAAGAGAACCGTACGGTAGTTGGAGGAAGGCCAACACTCACGAGTAGGTCGTATGGTGGCTGCTGAAGAGGACCATACGGTAGTTGGAGGAAGGCCGTACGGTGCTGATAGAGGCGTATGGTGAGCAAAGGAAGGCACCATACGGTGTGTGACATTGTCATACGGAGAACAAGTGAGACCGTACCTGGACTGACGCTAAGTATGTTGTGCGGTGGGGTCTTGAGGCTGTCGTGCGGTGATTGTGAGGAAGCCGTAGGCTAAGCAACACATCCACGATTGGTATTTAATGCTTGGCCGATGCAAATGGGGTGTGGGGTTGTGGATATGAATGGCGTTTTCAGATGGAGATTTACACAGTACTACAATTTAGAACACAAGTCCGAATGTCCACACAACAAGATGAAATTGATAATGATAGCACTTTAGATTGCACAGAAATATACTTCATAGTTCATACAAGAGTACCAGGCAGAATAGGGTGAGGAGTTACTCCCACCGAAACTTCAAAGAACCAAATAGGGAGGATCTTTCACCTCTGAAATGGCAAACAACAATTCCAACTGGAATTTGTAATATCAAATAGACATAAAAGCTCGCATACCAACTACATCCTACAACCGGCCATAAATCTGGTTTCGGGGAAACTTCCCGAAGGAGTACAAAAAGTGCCAACACGGCAACACGCTACCTGACGACTAAAAAATAAGAATAAAAGATGGGCCTGAGATATACATAAATCGATCGGGATCCCAAATACAAATACTTTATTTTATTTAATAACGGGGACATTACAGTCCTTTTGTCTCGAGAATTTCTTATCCTCAAGCAATTGCAAACTGGGGTGATCCAGAATTTGTTCGCCTTCCCAGGTGGCATCTTCTATTGGCAGATCCTTCCAGCGTACAAGAAACTCCTTGAAGGTGCGTGTCCTCAGCTTCTCCCGAGTCGATGATCTTCGTCGGCTCCAACACTAACTTTCCTTCTTCGTCGATGGGCGGAAGATCCTTTGACAAAGTGATACGTGGTCCCACGACCTTCTTCAGACAAGACACGTAGAATACATTGTGGATCTGACTCCCTTCGGATAGTTCCAATTTGTAGGCGACTTCGCCTACCCTCCAGACCACACGGTAGGACCTGTAAAACCGCAGCCTCAGCTTTTCTTTGCCTCCTGTCTTCAAAGAAGATTGTCTGTAGGGTTGAAGTCGGAGGTATACCAAATCACCAACTTCAAAACTTCTCTCAATTTGGTGCCTGTTAGCATACATCTTCTGCTGGTTTTGGGCCCTTCGAAGATTTTCCTTGAGAGATCTCAGAATATCCATAACCTCCTATAGCCAATCCTTAGCCTTCGGCGCACGGTTGTCACCCAATGCCATATCAACGAATGATGGAGGTCCGTAACCATACAGTGCTTTGAATGGCGCCATCCCAATCGACATGTGGTATGTGATATTGTAACAGTGCTCACCCAAATGCAACCACTTAACCCATGCCTTTTGTTGTGTTGAAACGTACTTCCTGAGATAACATTCCAGCCACTTATTCACAATCTTTGTTTGTCCATCAGTCTGCAGGTGATAGCTGATGCTAGGGGACAACTCTGTTCCTGCAAGCTGAAACAATTATGTCCAAAAATTGTTGAGGAAGCGTCTATCCTTGTCGCTTACTATGTTCCGAGGGAGACCATACAGGCGAAATACTCCACGGAAGAACAAGTATGCCACTTGTGCGGCCGGATACCCAACAAAAATAGCAAAGAAGTGTGCATACTTGGTCAGTCGATCGACCACCATGAAGATACAGTCCTTTCCTTGCACCTTGGGAAGCCCGAAAATGAAGTCCATCGAGATGCTATCCCACTTCTACTCAGGAATTGACAATGGTTGAAGTAGACCAGCTGGTAATGTGTGCTCGAATTTATTCTGCTGACAAGTAGCACATTCCCGAATATACTGTAGGACATCATTCTTGAGGCCCTTACATGAAAATCTTTCCCTGATTTGTCTATATGTCTTCATGTACCCCAGATGCCCAGCCAAGGGTGAGTTATGCATCTACTTTAAAATTTTATCCTTCATCATGGAATCAAGTACCAAATAAATTTCGTACTTGTAGTAAATGATGTCGTCAACCACTTTGTATCTGTAGTAATGCACTTCGCCATCCATTAGCTGGCACGCAAGACGGTTCTTAGAGTATTCTACCAACAGGTGTGCCTTCCAATCCGTCGAAATCTGAGACAAGGAGCATATGGCAGGCTTTCTTGATAACGTGTCGGCCACAACATTATCTTTCCCCTTCATGTACTCAATATCAAAGTCAAATGCATGTATTTTGCTCACCCACTTCTGTTGTCGTTCGTTCAGCTCCCTCTGCTCCAAGAAATACCTCAAGCTGTTGTGGTCGGTACGAACGACGAACTTGGCTCCGACGAGGTACTGACGAAACATTGACAGGGCGTGCATAATGGCGAGCATTTCTTTGTCGTAGATGGAATACAACCGCTCCACTCCCGAGAGATTTCAACTCTCGAATGCAATAGGGTGGCGGTCCTGCATTAGTACAGCCCCGATGCCTTCCCCGGACACGTCACATTCTAGGATGAAGGTTGAGTAAAATCTGGCAATGCGAGGACCGAGCAAGAACTCATGGTTTCCTTCAGCTTGTCGAAAGTACGCTGTGCCTGCTCATTCGGCTGGAAAGATCCTTTCTTCATCAAGTCTGTCATAGGCACGACGAGCTGTGAGAAGCCCTTCACAAATCTCCTGTAGTAACTGCACAACCCAAAGAATCCACGCAGTTCTGAGAGAATCTTGGGGGGTGGCCAGTCAAAAATGGCTTGGATCTTCTCTTGATGCACCTGAACCCTCGACCACTGACAATGTGTCCTAGATATAGTATCTTCATCATTCCAAATTCACATTTGGATCTCTTGGTGAACAATGTTTACGATTCCATGATTCCTAGCACTTCGTCCAAATGCCTCAGATGTTCTTTCCACGACTTGTTGTAGGTGAGTATGTTGTTGAAGAACACCGACAGGAACTTACGTAGTTGCTTGTTGAAGATGTGGTTCATGCAGGACTGGAAGGTGGTTGGAGCATTGGTCAACCCAAACGGCATGACCAAGAACTCATAGTGTCTGTAATGGCAACGGAAAGTTGTCTTCTCCACATCTTGTTCCCTCATGCAGATTTGGTGGTAGCCTGAGCGGAGGTTTATTTTTGGAAAAATTGATGGCACCGTGTAATTCATCCAACAATTCATCGATCCTGGGGATGGGGTACCTGTTCTTGATGGTCTTCTTGTTCATCGCACGGTAGTCCACTCACATTCGTAGAGTCCCATCCTTCTTTACCAACACCACGAAGGATGCGAAGGGGTTAAAACTAGGTCTGATCCATCCTTTGTCGAGGAGTTCCTCGATTTTCTCTAACTCATCCTTGAATTTCTTGGGATGATGGTAGGGCCTGGTAATGACAGGCTTGGTGTCTTCCTCAAGCTCGATGGTGTGCTCAAAGCCATGGTTCGGTGGTATGCCAGGTGGAATGTCGGAAAAGACCAAATTGTGCTTGTCCAACACAGTCTGAATCTCGTCATCATGGTAGTATGTGTGTTGTCCCTTCACAGGCGCAGTCGAAACTAGACAATGTGTAGCCTAGACAATATCATCGTGTCTGAAAATAGCCTCCATTCGTCGTGCCGAGATTTCCTTCGGACCTCCGTTGGACATTCCCCTCAACACAACCTTTTTTCCATCCACTTCGAAGGAGAAATCCATCCTCTTGAAACTCTGTGCATTCATCGAGAAGCTCCCTCCAATGAATGCCCAGTATGACCTCCATGTCATCCAAATCTACCACAAAGAAGTCGTCTGTCACTGTGTGATTTCCCATGGTCATGCTCAGTTGCGGAACTAGATGGATGCATGAAAGAAGGTTTCCACCTACCACCTTGACCTGAAACCCTTCGTGTGCCTCTGTAGGCAAACCCCTATGGTTCACTAGTGATGAATTTATGAAGTTGAGCGTGGTCCCACTGTTGAGCATGACTACCACCCATTGTCCCTGAAGTGTACCCTGCACCAAGAATACCATACACCTCGGAGTCCCAGCAAGTGCCGCAATGGCACCTCCCCTCCGAACTAGTGTAGCAATCCTCTCCGCACGGTTAGAAACTTGTTGTCTGTTTCCTTCGACTTCAGGTTCTTCATGTTCCTCTTCTCCGTCGGACATCACCTCAATATAGTGGATTTTTCCTTTGCCCAAACATCGGTGCCCTAGTTCCCACGCCTCCTTACAGTTGAAACAGAGTTTCCTCCTCAGCTCCTGTTTGGTGGCCTCATCCAACGATAGCTTCTTTGGTGGGGGTTTGTTGTCTCTTTCCTTCGGAGCAAGTGGTGGCTTGGGATGTGAATAACTTCTGGAGGAAGATGAAGATGCTGCCATGTCACGTGCCTTTTTTATTGCTTCTGTGAGCGTGATGGGGTTGAGTCCTTTCACCCAACCTCTGAGAGGTTCCATCAGCCCATCTATGAACAACACAATCAGTCGCCTTTCAGAGATATCTGTCACCAGCACGAATAGCCTTTGGAATTTAGCAATGTAATGGTCAACTAACCTGGATTGCTTCAATTGAGCCAGCTCTTTGAAATTAAGTTCTAGATCTTTCCCGTTGAAGCGGTCTATCAACCTCTCCGTGAATTCGGCATACGACGTTATTTGATCATGGTCAAGGGTCACCATTCCATGATGCCACCATTCATGCACAATCCCTTCTAGGTGGAGTGCTGCAAACTTGATTGCCTCCTCCGGCATTGGGTTAAGTTGAAAGTATGTGTCTGCCTTCTGTACCCATGTCCACGCAGCTGTTAATCAGGCTCCATCAAAAGATGATAGATTTACCTTACCTATCTTCCGCTTAAGGTATACGTTGTAATAGCCACGACCACTGCCTCTTGAGTATCTTTGTGATGTCCCCAAATTGGCAGGCTCTGGGAGCCTGATTGTGGTCAGCTCATCATCGCGACCCTCGTGGGTTGATATCACATTTTGGGGGTCTTAGTGGTCAGATTGGCCATTTGTTGCAAATCTAGATTTACTATTTATAGTAAGTCAGTTTGGGCCAATTCCTATTTCTGGCAATGCAGTTGAGGACCATGTTGATCAGTCGTTATAGCATGAGATGCAGGAATTATCATCAGAATCATATTTGATAATTAATTGTGTTAATTAATAACGATATGTTATTAATTAATAATAAGGCTATATTATTATAATAATAATACTTTATTATTATAATGATTTAGAAGTTGATATTATAAAGAGTGGTTAACTGATGATAGTTTTTGGAAACTATGGCAACCAAGGAGTTATAAATATGGGCTCATTTTGAGAAGCTGATCATCGAATATATTTTATAAAATTGGCATTGGGACTGTCCCTCGTATTTTGAAATTTGTGCCCTTGCTAAAGTATAAGGGTCAAATTAGTTTCTCGAAGACTGATTCTTCTTGAGCTAATCATCAATCGATTGCTGTTGTATAATCGATTGCATTCTTCTTTCCTACTGTCTACCTGTTGCTGGAAGAAGGAATTTTGGAAAAGTTATCAAAGTTGAACTGAGACCTGCCTAAGAGGTCGTTTTGCATTACAGCTGTGAGGAGAATCAGGCTGGAGACGGACTTGGATGCTGAGGAAACGCCAAGTCTGAGACACCTTGGAGTAGTTATGGTGGAGATTGGCTGCGGGTTATAACCCACGCTGTATTAATGCAGCCACGCTATATGGTGGGAAATCGCGGCAAGGAAGAGACTGCCGTAACACAAGGAAAACGGCACAAGGCAGCGGCTCCATAACCAGGGCGCCAAACAACACCACAGGCCATCCTTAGTAATCTGCGCGGGCGGCTTACATAACCATTATCGGGTCCATGCTTCTGCGTAGAGGCCAACAACCAGCAAAGAGGGATTCAATACAGGAAAAGTGATGGATACATTTGGCCAGCAATTTAAATATTTTCTTAGAAGAAAGATAAGTGACTTTTCAGCTGATTTCTAGAATTCTGAAATAGCAAAGGGATTGTTGCTTATTTGTAACGCTTTAAATATGGAGAAGCTCTTGTTATAATAAAACAAAAGATTATATATTTGCTTGTCGAATTCCCTTGCAATTTAGTGGGAAGATATCATAAATTCAAAGAAATTTAGAGCTTAGCAGTTGAATTGCCCTGAGAGCCAGTCAGGCTCATTACAGTGGTATCAGAGCGGTTTCCTGCCAGCCTACAGGGAAATTGGGTTCATATTTTTATTTACTTTTTGGGAAGTCAGTCATGGCAGATGACAGGAGATTCATCCTTGGTAGACATTATTACAGGAGAGGCCAATCACCCCCACCAAACAAAGATGATCCAGATATTCAGTTTGGCACAGTTTTGGGTGGAGATAATAATGCAGGTGGCTCAGCAGATCAGGCCAGACCCACATCTGCAAATGAAACAGATGCTGACACAGAGGCAAGGGAGACATTCAGGAACTTAGCCGCAGGACCATCATGTAGCTGATGTATTACATGAGCTTTCTGATACTTTGAGACGGATCGTTCTCCCGAGAGATCAGAGTAGGGAAAGATCACGTGATGCTTCTGTCGCATCACATAAATCTCGGGTTGATGACAGGCACAGAGATTGCAAGCCTAGAACTCTGAGACATGATAGAGTAGATAGGGCAGACAGGGGAGATCAGTATAGACCCCAGGGGCCTAGATTTATGAGGCCAGAGGTTGATGCAGCCAGTGTTGATGCCGAGAGTATCCCTTTTGCTGACGACGTAGTTACACACTATGCTGAATGGGATGCCCTTCCTCCAGCTTTGAAACAAAATCTGAACTTTGACAGATATCTGACCCAGAAACGGGAGCATGCTAGGGGAAGGCCAGCACAGGATCGGCAAAGGATGGGACACAATGATTTGAGACAGGTGGCTAGCAAGATGATGCTAGTACATTTTGATGGCAGTGGTAGGGTCACTGCTAGAGCTTGGGTCCACAAGCTTGAGACCTACCTCGCATTACGTCCGATGACTGAGGACGCCATTAGATTTGCAGTTTTGCATTTAGATGGGACTGCACATGACTAGTGGTACCATGGATTGAGATCGCTACATCATGACCAGATTTCTGAATATCAGGAATTTGTAGATAGGCTGATCGAGCGCTTCGACAGAAAAGACCCAGAGGTTTATTTCAGAGAATTGGCTCAGTTGCGGCAGACAGCTAGTCTAGAGGGCTTCATCAGCTAGTTTCAGCGCATATCCGTTATGGTGTATGATATATCAGAGCGGAGGATGGTAATGTTATTTTTGGAGGGGTTATCAGAGCCACTCTGTGGATGGGTTAAGTCTTTGGACGCACCCAATTTACATGAGGCGACGAAGAAGGCCCGGGATCTTGAGGCATCATCTCAGAGCAAGGGTGCCCCGAAGTCATCTGGTTCTCCACCTGTTGATGAGGAGTCCCCGTCGGTTGTTGAGGACAAAGGCAAGTCAACGGGAAGATTTGATGATGTTTCCAAAGAGGACTTGAGGAAGAGACGCCTTTTTTTTTGGTGCAAGGGGCCTTTCTCTAAAGGTCATACTTGTGCTCTGAGGCCAAAGGGGGCAGTGAACCGCAGCATGTGGGTTTACACAGAGGAGATTGAGGAGTCATCGCAGCAGCATGAGGATGAGGGCAATGATGATCCTACTGGGGATCGAGTCTATACAGTGTTGAGTGTTTACAACCTCATTTTTGACTCACATGTTCGGGATTTACATCAGGGGCGGAGATGGTCTGTACCTAAGATGGATTGGTTTCAGGATGACTAGGGAGAGTCGGTGAAGTTTGGTATGATGAGTTCTCCTGTTGAGTCATCATCTGGTAATGGCCAGATCTCCACTTCATCAGCGCAGGCACTTGGGGTTATGATACAGGTTATGTTACTGGTGCTACTAACGTCATGAGTTTACAGTTGGTTCCGAGATAACAGGGATATCACGTGTTTCTTATGGGATCCTGGTGGAGGTTTTGGTGAGACACTCGATTGTTTGAGGACAAGCAATTTCAGGGAGGGAGGACTGTGATGTCCCCAAATTGGCAGGCTCTGGGAGCCTGATTGTGGTCAGCTCATCATCGCGACCCTCGTGGGTTGACATCACGTTCTGGGGGTCTCAGTGGTCAGATTGGCCATTTGTCGCAAATCTGGACTTACTATTTATAGTAAGTCAGTTTAGGCCAGTTCCTATTTTTGGCAGTGCAGTTGAGGGCCATGTTGATCAGTTGTTATAGCATGAGATGCGGGAATTATCATCAAAATCATATTTGATAATTAATTGTGTTAATTAATAACGATATGTTATTAATTAATAATAAGGCTATATTATTATAATAATAATACTTTATTATTATAATGATTTAGAAGTTGATATTATAAAGAGTGGTTAACTGATGATAGTTTTTGGAAACTATGGCAACCAAGGAGTTATAAATATGGGCTCATTTTGAGAAGTTGATCATCGAATATATTTTATAAAATTGGCATTGGGACTGTCCCTGGTATTTTGAAATATGTGCCCTTGCTGAAGTATAAGGGTCAAATTAGTTTCTCGAAGACTGATTCTTCTTGAGCTAATCATCAATCGATTGCTGTTGTATAATCAATTGCATTTTCTTTCCTACTGTCTCCCTGTTGCTGGGAGAAGGAATTCTGGAAAAGTTATCAAAGTTGAACTGAGACCTGCCTAAGAGGTCGTTTTGCATTACAGTTGTGAGGAGAATAAGGCTAGAGACGGACTTGGATGCTGAGGAAATGCCAAGTCTGAGACACCTTGGAGTAGTTATGGTGGAGATTGGCTGCGGGTTATAACCCACGCTGTATTAATGCAGCCACGCTATATGGTGGGAAATCGCGGCAAGGAAGAGACTGTCGTAACACAAGGAAAATGGCACAAGGCAGCGGCTCCACAACCAGGGCGCCAAACAACACCACAGGCTGTCCTTAGTAATCTACGCGGGCGGCTTACATAACCATTATCGGGTCCATGCTTATGCACAGAGGCCAGCAACCAGCAAAGAGGGATTCAATATAGGAAAAGTGATAGATACATTTGGCCAGCGATTTAAATATTTTCTTAGAAGAAAGAGAAGTGACTTTTCAGCTGATTTCCAGAATTCTGAAATAGCAAAGGGATTGTTGCTTATTTGTAACGCTTTAAATATGGAGAAGCTCTTGTTATAATAAAACAAAAGATTATATATTTGCTTGTCGAATTCCCTTGCAATTTAGTGGGAAGATATCATAAATTCAGAGAAATTTAGAGCTTAGCAGTTGAATTGCCCTGAGAGCCAGTCAAGCTCATTACAATTTCAATCGCAACTTAGCGTAATCTCTGAAGGACAGGTTTCCCTCAAGATTCGCGTTCCTCCAATCTTGCATTAGTTCACCTTGCATTTCTTCAAAGGTGGGCTCTCGTTCCCTTCAAGATGCTTCGGTCCTTGGCGAAAACATCGACATCAACAGTTGAGGGCATGGATGAGAGTTTGTTCTCCCTGTGACAAAACTATCGCCGCCATGTCCATTTTGTTCTCCATTCGTCGTTCCTTCAGCCAATTTCTGCAACGTTTGTTCCATGAGTCGATGTCGTTCTTGCCCTCTGATCATGGTTTCATTGAGTTGTGCCTGACTTCTGGTTAAGTCCCTCAATAATGCCAAAACTTCAGCGGCCGGATCCCATGGCTCCCCTATTCTGTCGAGAGAACTGTACCTCTTTCTGGTGTACACCCGAAGCTCCTTCCCCATTCACTACCCAACAGGCTAGCAAGATCACTAGCTCTGATACCACTGTAATGTCCTGAGGTTGTTTTGATTGTCAACGTTAGCACTCACGAGCAGGTCGTATGGTGGCTGCTGAAGAGAACTGTACGGTGGTTGGAGGAAGGCCAACACTCACGAGCAGGTCATACCGTGGCTGCTAAAGAGGACCGTACGGTAGTCGGAGGAAGGTCATACGTGCTAATAGAGGCGTACGATAAGCAGAGGAAGGCACCGTACGGTGTGTGATATTGTCGTACGAAGAACAAGTGAGACCGTACGTGTAGTGACGTCAAGTATGTTGTGCGGTGGGATCTTGAGGTTGTCGTACAGTGGGATCTTGAGGTTGTCGTACAGTGGGATCTTGAGGTTGTCGTGTGGTGGTTTTGAGGAATCCATAGGCTAAGCCACACGTCCACAATTGGTATGTAATGCTTGGCCGATGGAAATGGGGTGTGGGGTTGTGGATATGAATGGCGTTTTCAGATAGAGATTTACACAGTACTACAATTTAGAACACAAGTCTGAATGTCCACGCAACAAGATGAAATTGATAATGATAGCACTTTAGATTGCACAGAAGTATACTTCATACAAGAGTACCAGGCAGAATAGGGTGAGGAGTTACTCCCACCGAAACAACAAAGAACCAAATAGGGGGGATCTTTCACCTCCGAAATGGCAAACAAGAATTCCAACTAGAATTCGTAATATCAAATAGACATAAAAGCTCGCATACCAACTACATCCTACAGCCAACCATAAATATGGTTTCCGGGAAACTTCCCGAAGGAGTACAAAAAGTGCCGACACGGCTACACGCTACCCGATGACTAAAAAAATAAGAATAAAAGATGGGCCCGAGATATACATAAATCGATCGGGACCTCAAATACAAATATTTTATTTTATTTAATAACAAGGACATTACATTCTACAACTGTATGCAGTCATACTTTTGTTCATTCTACATCTACAACTGTATGCAGTTGCATGTTAGCCCATTCTTGCAAAAGAATTATGTTGATGTTTTATAAGCTACATGAGTGTAGCGTCGGGAGTCTTCTTTTCTCCTACCAAAGACGATTATTTTTATCTTCTTGGTTTTTGATGTTCTGGCAAATTTGTATTTAATATTCCATGTGATGGAGACTTTGAATAGTCACGCTGGAGTCATTGAAAAGTCATGGCAATCAAAACTTGAAGGCACCGTCTTTTGTGTGACGTGGAGGTCACTCTTGTTCCATTACGGTGGTTACTCTTAAATTGTTATAGCTGTTTGTTGCAAGTCACTTTCTTGGATTAGTTACAACTGTTAACATTCGGCATTGGTCCTCTTCAGTTATATTTATGATGATCGAAATATTCTTTTTGGGGTGTGTGGTATGCTTAAGAGAGCGGTGATCATCGTATGTGTTTCAAGCATAGTTGCACGGGTACGTGTACCCAGACCCCTGGTACACGTACCGGGTACTGGGATGCGTATCCCCGTACCGGATACTTGCTGGGTACTTTATCCTCTCCCTCGAAATGCCACGTCAGCGTCGGCAGATTTTTTTTGCAAAACGTTCAAAAAAAGTCTGATTTTTGTTTCCGTTTTCGACTAGATGATAGATTAAGGTGTCTGATTTTTGTTTCCGTTTTTTGTTTGCGTATCTCGCTGTTTATCAAGCTTAATTCAATATGTAATCGGTTTGAAACTTTGATACAATATTGATTAACTTAAACTAGTAAACTTTATCACTGTTCAAGTCAGAAGTTCATCATTTGCAATATGTCATTATATGA
>MU225932.1:1951889-1971172 GCA_018584345.1 Thuja plicata
ATTACACATCTGCAAACTTTATCACTATTCTTGTTTTGAAAACTCAAATGTCATGACTCATATTTTCAGATTTTCTATAAAATATAAAAATTATATTATAAAAAAAAATTTGACGTACCCCCGTCCCTTGTTTTGAAAAATAGCCGTACCCGTACCCAAAGTACCCAAAGTACCCAACTACCCCCGTCCCCGTGCAACTATGGTTTCAAGTAGTGTTCATTGTATATGTTTCGTGTAGTGTTTATCAGAGAAGCACCTATTATTGTTTTAGCTTGAGAGCATTGTATTCATACTACTATTATGATTCAATAAAGTGATATTTCAGTGTGGCTGGGTTTTTCTCACTCAAGTAGAAAGATTTTCCCATGATAATCTGTGTCTTTTGTTCATCTTGTTTGTTGTGATGTTTTTTTTCTATTTTTCTGGTTCAAAACTTAACATGGTATCAGAGCGGGTTCTCCACAAGCCTGACATTATGCTTCTCGATGTGGAGTATTGATTGAAAATTGATTTAGTTGGCTTTGTTTGGAGTCATTGGTTGAAGATTATTATTGGGCGTTTAATTTGGGAGGTAGAAATTATTCCCGGGATCAAATCCAGGCACTCAATCGCAGGTCATGAAGAGTTATATTCTAGACGAAAAAGAATTAAGTTTAAGGAGAAAATATTTGAAGAATATTTGTCGGAGCTCTGAAGAAGTCGGCAAAGAGTCGGGTGCTTCTTCAAGTACCTGTTAAGGTTTCTGGGATAATAGTTGATGTATGATATTGCCATGCTTGTGGGTCGACTCCGACAATATTGGCGGAATGTTATATTGGGATTTTCAATGATTAGAGATGAGTATTCGATGTGAATCATTTTGAGGAAGAGCACAAATTATTTTTGCAGGGACCTTCATCGGGACAAACACACCTTTTGTGATTACTGTTAACATTCAGGGGCTCGCTGATCGAAGATACTACTGTCTGGCATAAGTTCCAGCAGTGGTTCTCGGTTACAAAGGACATTTATTTTCCAGGCATGTTGTACTCGGTGTAATCAGTTGTGGGCTGGGCACAATTAAGGATGATCATTTTTTTCTCCAGACATTTGTTGATGTCCCAACTTCTAGTTGTTGTTCGCTGGAAGATGTTACTGTATTGAATCAGTAATTGGCCAAATTCTAAGCATGGTGAAAGGAGTTATGATTGGTTGCTTTGTTGTTCCTTTTTTGGGCATATCTGGAGATCCGAAATTTTAGGTGCAAAGATCAGGAAAGAACAATTGGTAGATTGTGAGGAAGATTAGACAATAAAGAGATAAGTATTTCATGCTCTTGAATAATGTTCATGTATCTTTTATGTAGTTATTAATTCATAAATTAGTATAGTGAATCATATATGCTTCTAGCATTGGTATCTCTCTTCGGGATAGGTTGACCCTATAAACTATTAGTAATCTCTATAAAATGCTTCCAAGACGAATCGAGGAGCATGAGAGGGAGGAAGAGCTTGATGCATCTTGAAGAATGGAGATACAACTTTCTGTCATAGGACTGAGTTGGTGGCACATAACTTCATTAAAGAGGTAGAACCTATACAGATTGTCATTGTGATCAGTTTCTTCAAAGAGGAAGAAATGGCATTCAGAGGGAGTCTCTACTGAGAGGGAGTCTTAGCATCAGTGATTCCTGCTAAGAGGGAGTTTCAACATCAGTGATTCTTGCTTCTTGCTTGTAATTCATTTTTCTCTGAGATGGAGAAATTTGAGGTGAAAGCCCTTGTTTTCCTCTGAGACGGAGGTATTGCTCTTTCCATTCATGGGAGTACCCATAGTGGATGTCATGTTGAGAGACTCCATGACGACATCACATTGAGTGACTCCATGATGAGGGTTGTGTTTATTTCACACATGAGAGTAGCCATGACGAACATCATGTTGAGTGACTCCATGATGCTATCACATTGAGAGACTCCGTGATAAATTTTTTGGTTTTCTCAAAAATGGGTGTAGCCATTGTGAGTGTCATGTTGAGAGATTCCATGACTTGAGAATTTGAAAAGATTCCTCCCTAGCTAAGGAGTGTTGATATTTTATAAGCTACATGAGTGTAGCATCGGGAGTCTTCTTTTCTCCTGCTGAAGACAATTAATTTTATCTTCTTGGTTTTTGATGTTCTGGCGAATTTGTATTTAATATTCCATGCGACGGAGACTTTGACTAGTCACAGTGGAGTCATTGAAAAGTCGTGGCAGTCAAAACTTGAAGGCACCGTCTTTTGTGTGACGTGGAGGTCACTCTTGTTCCATTACGGTGGTTATTCTTGAATTGTTAGAGCTGTTTGTTTCAGGTCACTTTCTTGGATCAGTTACGACTGTTAACATTCAGCGTTGGTCATCTTCAGTTATATTTATGATGATCGAAATATTCTTTTTGGGGTGTGTGGTATGCTTAAGAGAGCGGTGATCATCGTATGTGTTTCAAGTAGTGTTCATTGTATATGTTCTGTGTAGTGTTTATCAAAGAAGCACCTATTATTGTTTTAGCTTGAGAGCATTGTATTTAGACTACTATTATGATTCAATAAAGTGATATTTCAGTATGGCTGGGTTTTTCTCCCTCAAATAGGAGGGTTTTCCCAGGATAATTTTTTTATCTTTTGTTCATTTTGTTTGTTGTGATGTTTTTTTTTCTATTTTTTTGGTTCAAAACTTAACAAATTATATTTGTATAATCTTATTGTACAATTGTATGCTTTCTTTCTATGGATAGTAGTCACACTCTGATTCATTTTACAGCTGATCTGCTCATTCTACTATTATATGCAATCCAAAAGAATTCATTGTCAATACTCATTAAGAAAATGTATTTTCTTTCTTAATTTAAGTGAGTTTCTCTTTTTAAATGGCTGCCTACTCGGGGACGGCGGCGGACGTCCCCAGCACCAGGCAGCACCGTCCCCAAGTTTTTGGGACGTTTCCAGCAAAAATCTGCAAATCAGGGATGCCTAGGGGATGTCCCCACATCCCTGAAATGTCCCCGGTATGGTGACAGGATTTTAAGACCCGGGGACACTGGTGCTGAGTAGATGCATTTTTAAAGACGGTGTTGTATAAGTGGCTAGTCATCCAAAGGTACAAATTTCCAGCTATACAACAATAACTCAACCATGAAAACTATTAATTGTAGTTTTTCTTGATCCTATGACTTGATCATAACATACTACAGAAGTACTCATTACTTTGTGGAAGTTGAAACACCTAATTGCCCTATAAAGCAAGATATCAAGATTAGTATTCATACCACCAAATGAAACGTCTAGAAATGCTCTAATTAAGTTCTAATGCTGATTGGTATGATTGAACTAATATTCACATATTTTATTCCTTGTTCAATTTTGAAATGACAATTAATGTCAAATGATGAGATTAAGTTAGAAATAGAACATAATCTGTTAATCATTTTTATTTTTTAAGACAATCCCTCTTTGAATTCCTTGATCATTTTGTTTGTACATTAGAAATATATAAAACTCCTAATATTCATGAACCAATACCCTATGTCCTGAAATTTTCCAGACAACCCTGAGCGCAAACCCACATCCCAGAAATTTCATTTAAAATAAGTGGTACCCAACAGTGGCCAGCTCAAATACAAAATCCTTAATATATTTCATAATAGTCCCTTTGCAAGCAATTTAAGCAGAAAAAAAAATGTATGAAACCACCAAAATATAGTATATCGACAGGTATGTAACCGAGTAAATGTGGAGACAAGTATCAAGAAGTATGTAAGCAAGTTTGTAACTACTTTTGGTAAATGTCAAATTGATAAAATAAAAAGTATACCTATGCAATAATATTGATACCTCTACCAGTAATTGGAAAATCATATCTAAGTCTCTGCTACCCACATTCCAAGAAACTCAAAGAAAAATGGCCAAATTGCAGTGGTGGTAGATAAGTTAATCAAATAAACAAGACTTGTTCATTAAAGAATGATCCATAAGGTTGTAGATCTTGAGCCTAATTACCAACAAACATATTATTTCAAAATGATGACTAAGAAGCATGGTAATATTGCCTGACCAACCTGGCATTTATGACACTAAGCCATTTAAATTTTCCCCTACTAGCCAGGTGACTAATCATTCAGCCTGACAAACTATCCTTCAACAACTAGAAAAGGCATTAATTTTCTTTATTGATGACCACCCTTCAGTTGCATTCAAAACACACTTGAATCAGCAACAATCATTGGAGGCCAAAAATAGCATATGGAGGATATCTTTTGTCCTGACACAAGTGCAGGTCTCTACAACAACAGCAAGAATCTTCCCTATTATTCAAGTACTGTGTTGATCATGTTGACTAGTATTGTTTATGGGTACTTCATTTTGATTGTATTGAGTAAGTGAAATATTTCTGAGGTGGATAGAACGCATAACCCAAATTTAGCTAAGAATTGTTTAAAATTAATGCTTGCAACACATTTTCATGGAAATTTTCTAAATATCATAGTACAAACACAAGCCTAAGCCATCAATATAAACAACCATAAAGCATTTGGATAAACCATCATGTGAAAACTTGAGGAATATTCCTATAAGTCAGTGACCATTGGATAAGATTAAAATTTCATTATGTTGGACTGTCGTTGAAGAAAAGGACATCCTCTGGAGTCCTGGACTAATATTGCTTGTGAAAAACATAAATTGCTACTAGCAATGCATTGTCTGTTCACTCAGCTCAGAAAAATAAAACCACTAAGACCTTCTGCAACTCAGGTATTTTTGGTGGCCCTGTATGTTGCGTTTGTTTATATCTTTTAATTATATTACACTGCTCAGATAAGAAATGTGTAAGCTGCAATAGATACCCTGGTTGATTTTTATAGTGTGAAAGTACCAAGAATAATTGGTTGTTCATTGCCAAGTAATGGACCTTAAACCATCTTTTTAAAATGGTGGTGTAAAATCCACTTACAAGCAAAGGAGGGACTTCATTTTCAAATAAACTTTTAAATACAGATTTGAAGACATTCCAAGAAACAATTTGGGCTTCACAAAAAAAATGTCTTACCGAAGCTCAGAGGATCGACTTCTGGTCATCGGTTGGGAACTCTGGAGCCATGTCTACATTAAGAATCAAAGGTGAGTCATCATATCTACAAACTATCACTCAAGATTTGAAATAATATGAGTTTAGAATAAAACATGTTCTCAAATTTAGGCATGAACTATATTCACTTTATAGGCATTTGGATGTTTAACTTTAAACAGATTATTTCATGTTTATCATCTTAATGGTCTACTTAGGATTGTGCAAAATATATTTACACCATACCTTAGAGAGAAACACATCAGACATTTGAGACCCTTTTTCACCTGCATTCCTGTACATACAGAACCAAAACCTACTATCAGTAAGCAACTTTGTTATATTGCAAGCACAATTGTGAGCTTGACATTTGAGACCCTTTCTCACTTGCATTCGTATACAAACAAAGCCAATGTAATGAGCTGACCAATTTTTTATACAAAATTTTGCAATTTTCACAAGTTTTGATGTCCAAACATTTGTGCGACAGGCTGGTCTGAGATTGTTTACAACTTATTTGGAATTGATATTGCAAATAATCAACATAATATTAACTTTCAAGTGCCACATATTGAAATCAGCTTCATTGATATCAAAATCATTGCTTACATAGAAGATATTCAAATAATTACATACAGCAATTTAAAACTCAAATATTGTACACCAAATAGCTGACCCGGAATTACAAGCAACAACCCCTTAATGTTTTTTTAATCCAGACACATGGTATGGCAGCCTTTTATTTGGTACGGCAGCATCTATCATTGGTACAACATCCTTCAAAGAGGGGCGACTTCTTTCTAAGTGGTTGGGTTGACCCTTAATGACCTCCAAATGGGCTGTGATAGGCATTAGAACCCCCTCCCACAAGCTGCCTTGAAAAGCCTAAAGCCTCCCTTGTGCATTGAACCTTCTTTGCAATTTGTAGTGGTACGGTTCCTTGGAAGAAGTACAGCAGCTTATTAGAATGTAGTGATTCCTTTTTCAAAGGTAGCAGCTAGTACAAACAAGTCTTAAGGAAGCAATCACTCCTTTCTATGCTGTGTCAGATTTGACCAGGTCCACAATCTTTAAAGTGCCATGTCACCTCTTTTAGACTCCAAATATGGTACAGGACTCTCATAGAAGGCTGCTGCTAGTATGGATAAAGCCAAGAAATGCTATGTTGGGCCATAGAGCCTCTCACCAATATTTTTATTTTCAATTTGTCGTTTCACACTATGTATGGCTACTGCTAGGCTAAAGATGGTGTGGCTAGGGTATACCAGTTGTATAATTCATAACTTATTTTAATTTATTCAACCTTTGCACACACTGGAAAACTGAAATTTCCAATTGACAACAAATTCTTCATTTTCGCATAAATCACGACTTTAAATGAGCCGCGCCATATTGGCTAGGGAGGAATCTTTCACCAACAAAACCAACTTTGCCTAAGGGTTTTCGTCCTATGGCAGTAGAAATCTACTCAAACTCCGCAACTATAATTTCAATTAAATATCAAATGAGTCTCTTCAACCTTTTTTTATAACCTTTTGTAGAACTTCCTGGAAATTTTATTTTAAAATCACTTTAGAAATAATAATCCATTGTGCTCCATAAAGTGACTTTATTTTATTTTTACTTTTTCAGCACTTTAATCACTTGGGATTCACCTTATTAAATAATCAATATAAGTTATCATTTAATTTTGTTTTTTTGACAACTTAAGTTTTAACATTTGATTATTTAATTACTAAATTATTTTTTGCACATACTCAGAAACTCATTGGAAACTTAATGAAATTTGATACTTTCCAAAAATATAATATTCCTCCAAGAATTTTGGAATGTGCTTGACATGGTGAAAGCATAGTTTGCAAACTTTGTGAATACTCTCCAAGTTGCCAAGTACTCTACTTTTTTGGCTGAGCGAGTTTTCACAAGTTTAACTCACGATTTTATAGACACAAATAAACATGGGTAAAAATATCAACACAGCTAAAATGCTGGTTAAATGTGCTTTTCACACGTTGTTTTTGCAATGAAACCATGCATTCTCTTTCAAGATGTCAATTTTTAATTTAATACATTTGTATTGAATTTTAAAAAAAAAAATGTTTCTTTAAGATATTTTATTAAGTACTTTCTAAGTTGCCAAGTTTTTGTCAAGTATTGCCGAGTTTTTGCCAAGTTGAAAATTTTGGGCTTGCCAAGTACTCTCTGAGTCTAAGTCTACGAACTATGGGTGAAAGTGCATCTGAAAAGCATCAACAAACTCATCTTGATATCCTAAACAGAACGCCAATAACTGAACACTCTAATGAGGATGGCACTCTCCAAGAAAGTTGGAGCTTTCGACAATGTTGGAAAGGCCACAAAAAGATGAAATTATTGATGAGCACACACTTCTACTAGGGGGGGTCAATCAATATAAGACAATCTTCTATTTATTAATATTTAACAACCAAATTAAAGCAATCAAATAAGATCTAACTATTAGGAACACAAGGTTTGCATGGGAAACCTTTTGGGGGAAAACCAGAAAGGATTGCTCAGATCTACTGTCCAAATCCAACCACAACAAAAATAAAATGATCTTACAATATTTGTAGGCACCAACTCATTGGAGACACCAATCCCCACTTATAGAATCTATAGACACCAACCTACTAGAGACACCAATGCCCACAGTTGAGCACCAACTCAACAAGAAACATCAATCCCTTCTTTTAGGAGGTACCAACCTCTTCTACGATTTTTCACCTTCTAGATGTTGCTTTTTCAACGAGTGGACATATTTTTCAACACTTTCACACTTCACAAAATCTTCTCTATATTAAACCTACTCTGCTTTGTATTTGAATGATAAAACATTTTCTCACTCCACATAATTACAAATATACTTCAACTTTTTATACTCCTTTGAGTGCCAAAATTAATTACATAAAACACATAGGTCAGACCTATAAAATTTAATCATAATAACAAAATTCCATGAGTTGGCCTCTAATTATACCTTTCTCAAAATAAAAAATTTCCATGAGTCCACCTCCAATTACACCTTTCAAGTAATAAAATTCCATAAGTTGGCCTCCAACTAAAGCCAATTTAACAAAAAATCTCCCAAACTTTGACATCAACAACCTTTGTCATCAATGACAATATTTCCAACAATCTCACTCTGACATCAACGACCATATTTCCAACAATCTCCCTTCTTGAACAAAAGCACATTGTGACATCAATGACAACATTTTGAACAATCTCCCCCTTTGTCATTGACAAAAATCTTGCAAAGAATTAATCATTTTGTGAACACGAACATAATACTCCCTCAATTTGTCACTAATCTTTCTAAAATCCACCAACTAATCTTTCACTGAGTTGTCTTCTAAATAGCGTATCACCAAGAAATCTATAGGGCTGAAAGATAATACAATCATTAGCTCCCTCTAAATATATGCTTCTCCTTAAGCACTCAGAATTTCTACCTAAGATACTCCAACTTGACATGTTCTACTACCTTACTATCCTTCATTGTCTACTTCATCCAAAGAACTCGATTGCGACATGTCACTGCTACTATGTACTCAGCCTCTGTGTTCTTCCTCTACAACATAACACTATTACTATCACCAAACATTGTCTGCCCAATCTGCATCTGTAAATGCTACTAAAGTGAAATCTTCACCTCTGAGATACCACAAACCAAAGTCCCAAGAGCTCTTCAAGTATTTGAATATTCATTTGACTTCTTGCATGAATCTCTCTTGCATAATGTCTAACTTTGATGTTGTCAAATATGATAGGCTTGGCTGCCAAACATTGACTTATGCACTATCTAATTATCAAAAATTCAAATGGCCCATTCTTTTGTGCCATAACTAGTTTTCAGCTGTTTGTCCTATACAACATTTTTCTACCTTGATCTCACTAAGGATCTATAGGTTATTTTCTGTTCTAGTTGCCTCTACAACTAATTATCTTGTACTTGCCTTCTTGATCTCACAACCTTGAGCATGAAATGTAAGGTTATCTCCTTGATCACACATTTGACTAACACTAAGAAGATTATGCTTCACACCTTCAACATACAAGACATTTTCTATTTTTTATTTCCATTATCCAAGCTAAGAGTACCTTTCCCAATTATCCTTGCAGAAGCATTATCTCCAAGTTTCACAATGCTACCATCTACTATCTTCCAAGTGTGAAAATTGTTCTTGTCCCATGTCATGTGGCTTAAGCATCCACTATCAATGTACTATTGGTTTCCTTCATCTTGGGCATGAAAGGCTATTTGCACTAGCACAGACTCCTCTTCTATTTTTCTTAAACATGTCTCCTTTCCCAAACTTTTGCAATTTCTTTCTTCTATTTAGCAGGGGTATCCACTTTCTTGTTCTAATTGAGGAGGTTCCACGACGAAAGAGGAAATTAGTATAACCTTTCATTGGATGAATATTTTCTCATGAAACCTTGCCAAATTTTGTTAAATGACATTACAACCTCCCTGCCACGCTATTTAGCTCCAACTTTCATAAAACCTTTATTTTAATTGTTTTTGCAACTCAACTAGCAAAAACTTGAACTTTTAAAATCTCATAAACCAGAAGCTGTTCTGGTCTAAAAACTTGCCACATTGTATTGAATAGCCTTATGTTTGTTTTCACAAATATAAGCAAGCTGCATCAGCACTTTTAAGGTTTCTAACTGCAACAATGGAGATTTTCCTTCAAAATTGCAAGAAACTTAATATTTGAGGATCCTTTAACTAGGAACCACTTGACATTAGAATATGGATGGAAATTTTCCAAAAGTTGGTGGGTTTTAAAAACAAGGCTAACAAGCTACTACTCATTTAGTTATGTCCACCATTCATGAGCTAAATATCCTGTTAAGGATACCTCTCGGAACACCCTCGTGGGTTCAACTAAGCCCAAAGACAAGAGAATAGCCACTCTCAACAATTGGCCTTTAATCATCCATAATTTGTTCATGAGCCCATGTACTACCCTCTTGAAGACACTTGTTCCTGACCTTGAGGATAGGATAACACTCTAGAACTGTGGAGCTGTAATTTCAAGACCCAAAAGAGAGAAAATTCAAATTATTTCATATTCATAAAGACCAATTTTGAAAGCAACAAGACAAGATTTATCCACAAGTACATTATGATCCTTTTTCAACCAAGCAATCTTATAAGGGTCTAATACCGGAATACAAACAAGCTGAAATTCATCTACCATTTCTATACCTATAAGATTGTTGTTAGACCCTCCATCCACAATCACCTTGCACACTTTGTCCTTACTCTTGCATTCTGTTCAAAAGATGCTCTTTCTCTTCCAATCAACTTTTGGGGTTTCTTTTTTCCTTGATATTAAAATTCTATGCAGCATTGAGTTCTCTCCTATCTCTGCTTCAACTTCTTGTGTTAGAGGTTCTTGTTTTTGGGCTACCATCACACTTCTGGAGTTCTAAGGGCAGTTTATGGCCCTATGGATTTAATTATATATAAAACATCCAAATGCTTATTGACCAAAAAAATATTGTCCTCCTCCAAAGCCATCTATTTTTCTAGAGTTAGATTTTGCATCCTCACCTTCCTCAAGCTCTTCATTCTTGACAAGCTTTGAGAAACTTCATTTTCCTCTTCCTCAGCTCCCAAAGCATATCGATATGCTCCATCAATGGTATTTAGTTTGATTAAAGCTAGCTCATCCTCAAGTTGGAACCATAGCCCATTGAGGTAACTAGTAGCAGCCTGCTCACCGTCTTCTTACAATCTGTCTGCATTTTTAATCTCATAAACTATTTTAATACAGGCAACTTTTTTTGTCTCAAACTTTGATACTGCTTGAATGATTCATGTTGAAAACCAGCAGGCAAGAATTTGGATCTGAACTGCTCACTATCATTATGCAATTTTGTCTTTGCAATGTCTTCTTTTGTAATTTTGGAGGTTATCCCACCATAAGGCAGGATGAGACTTCCTCTGTCACTGCAAGCTGTACTCTCCTTGGTTCCTCTACATCCATGTTTTCCATGTCAAAATACTTCTCTGGTTCTTGTAACCAGTCAATGGTCAGATCAGGATTTATATCATCCTTGTAATCTGAAACCTCGGCCTTAACTTTTGTCCCCTATTTTGAAATAGGTTCTATCAGCCTCTCCATGGAGCCTAATATTTCATTCGCTCAAACCAGGGCTCCCTTATTGTCTTGTTCATCTTCATATTCATGCTACTGAATTGGGCTTTCAATTGCTTCTGATCTCCTGAGCAATCCATCTCCACGATTTCATCTATGTCCACCCTCCCTCCTAGCTCTCCTTCACCAGTTCAAATGGA
The DNA here is from genome assembly GCA_018584345.1 of Thuja plicata. Lineage (NCBI taxonomy): Eukaryota > Viridiplantae > Streptophyta > Pinopsida > Cupressales > Cupressaceae > Thuja > Thuja plicata. The sequence continues at coordinate 1,963,302 of MU225932.1, forward strand.
CTCCTGGGTGATTTTATAGTTTGCTCTAAGACCAAAATTGTGCAGAATATTCTGATCTGCAGTAAAAACTCTAGCTAGAGCTCAAGATGGTGAGCAGAAAATTAAAAACAGCAGCTCAAACCATACAATAAAAATAGAATGCATCACAAATTGGAAAACAGCTTTTATTTCTGTGTTGAATTACACATTCGTTTACAAATGTCTTTACCTAGACCCAACCTCCCAGTGCTAACTAGAAAAGAAAAACCCAACTTTAAAAATAAAAACTTCCCTATTAGTTAGACTACAGCAGATTTATTTCCCGTTACACCCAAAAACCTGGCAGACACCACATTTATCCCTAAATATCTACAAAATGAAAATTTATGGGAAGTGGTAATCAATTGGCACTTAATAGTTGGTTATACATCATAGAATTATTAGTTCTAAAACCTATTGTTTAAGTTCCTTGACCTGCCAAGTGATGCTTCCTATTCAAACTTCACTTGAGCAAGTTCAATAATGGAGAAGGATGACAGAGGGAAGGGGGTGGAATCCTTGGTATGTAAAGGATCCCCTCTTTAGGTCCTCGTGTTCAATGAGAATGTCTATCCGAAGGTTTCTTCTTGAAGATACTCAATCCCATCTAATAAGGGTATATGAGGCTAGTCAAGCTCAACAATATTCACCTCGTTTAATTAGGCTTAGTTTCATAAATCTGCAGTAACATTATCTTTTTCATAAACCTTGGTCTAGAACTAGAATAGATAGTACTGAAACTAAGAGCCATCCTCTCTAAATCTACAAACTCAATCATAACTTCTCTTATGATAGATACTACACAGAAAATTTTGGATGAAATAATCTTGAGTCAAAAAGGAGCCATTAATAGTTAAACATTTCAATGAAAATAATAGAGAAATATACAGAAAGCAGAAACTGAGATTCAAAGAAACTATTGGAATAGGATTAATATAAAGACACATTTGTTTGAAATTAACTTCATAAATCACTAAGCCACCTTAAAAAATATGTTAAGTAGCATTGACTTCAAAAATTACTTGAACACTATCTTATGTCTTTTAATTAGTTGCACAAAAAGAGATGTTGTGCTTCACGGGTAAATTTGACCTTGTATCACGTGACTTCACAATTATTTTTACATCTGAGCTAATTTTCTCACCTGAACTTGAATTGGTTGGAATCACTGAACATGTCATCAGAAAGATACGAATTTATTGGAACTAAATGTTCAAGGCTAGTTGTCTTTTGGAATGCAGATCCTGATTGTTGTGCCAGTAGAGCAGATAGTTCTCGAGACATCCTGCAAAATGTAATCATTATTACTTAGATAAGAGTATCTAAACATGCAGGCAAATAGTCCTCATATTTATCCATTCATTAGCATGCATGCATTCGCACAATAAACCAACTAAACAACAAAAGGTTACAAAATAAAACCATAGCATAGAAATTGTAATTGTATACTAATGTTCTAAGTACATTCATATCATCAGTAAGATGAAAATTATGAAATAATGAAATCAACTCTGTCATGCAAAATGAACGTCTTAATATTCCTTAGAATTTTGAAAAAAAACATTATCAAAAGATTTAACTATGGCTTTCTACCATAGTTTAAAAAACCTGCAAGTACTTGATCTGAACCTGCTCAGCCAGTAACTCGCAAAAATTTTCACTGGAAAATTTTTAGCAAGTACCAACCAAGAAGTCACAAACAAACTCAGATAAAGCTCACAAGTCCGCATCAAAAACTCTGCCAGTGACAAAATACACAAGTCTGCTAAAAAGAAACTCATTTTCATCATTTTTTTCATTAATTTTCCAAGCATTTAAGCATTTCAACAAATTGGACCATTGTGCAATTGTTTGCAGGCAGTTTGAGAGTGAGTATTGATCGAATTTAGCATATTTATCAGCCACATTTGACATGTAACACTCTTCCCCCCCTTTTTTTGTGCCTTTATCCTAAGTATCTAATGCTAGGGTTTAGTTATTTTGTATTTAGTTTCTGATTTTCAATTAGATTGTTTTAGCTTTTTAATTTTTTTCTTTTTTGTTTTGGTTTGTTGTATCTCATAAGTTTTCTCTATATCATGAATATTAATAAATTATTTTCTGGTCATATTGCCAAGGCCTACCTAATAACAAATAACGAGCATCCACTAACACTACATCACATAGTACTTTCTCCTCATAAGGACCAAATTTGAAAGCAGAACGACAAGATTTATCCACTAGTGCATTGTGATCCTTCTTCAACCAAGAAATCTAATTAAGGGTTAGATTTAGGAATGCAAAAGCAAGCTGCAATTTGTTAACCATTTCTGCACTCACCAAATTGTCGGTACATCCACCATCTATAATCAACTTGCATAATTTGTCCTTACCCTTGTATTTTGTTCAAAGGCACTCTTCCTTATCCAATCAACTTCCAGGGTTTCTTTGTTCCCAGATATTAAAGCATTTAGCAGCATTCGGTTTTCTGATTCTCCCATCTCTACTTCAACTTCCTCTATCAAAGTTTCTTCTTCTTCCAAGGCTACATGGTCCTTTTGGGGTTTAATGGGCAATACATGACCTAATGGTCTTCATTACAAATGCAACATCTCAAAGGCATCCAATCCCCAAAAGATTGTCATCCATACGCCCAACCTCCAAAGCCTCCCCTTCATCTAAAATTCTTGCCCTCTTCTAACTCGTCACTCAAAGTAGTTCCTAAAGAAACCTTTTTCCCTCTATTCCAGCTACTATCACCCCTTTTATTTACCACCTTACTTTTGTAGTTGAATTCTCCTCCATCTTTAAGGTATACTCATATGCCTTGTCCATGATAGATACTTTCATCAAGATGACCTAGCTCATCTTAAAGTTGAAACTTTCAGACCATTGACATACCTGGCCGCTACTTGGCCCTTCATTCTCTTGTACGTTAGTCCAAGTTTGAAACCTCATCAATTGCTCAATATAAGCTTGTGTTGACTAATCTCTTTGTTTTAAAGGTTTTGAAATTCTTTAAATATTTTTTGTTGGTAATCAAAAAGAAAGAATAAATCTCATAGATGATTCAGCATCTTAAGTAGTCTAGTTTTAACCTTTCCCTGTCTTCCTCCAAGTTCTCTGACCATAGTGCAGGAAGATTCTACGATTTGGATCTTGTAATTTTTACTCTTTTACGATCATCCTCTCATCATTGTCTTCCATATTGAAGTGCTTGTCTAGGTCCTAAACCGTATGTTACCGGATACACCTAGAACCTGCCCCACACCCATACAGGGTGCATCCAAGTACAGGTTCACCCAAGGCTACATTTGGGTGCATCCAAGGTGCATAGCCGCAGGTACCCAAAGGCATTGAGCACCAAAAAGTAACAAAAAAAGAACATTTTTAAAACTTATTATGGGATCCAAAAACCCTAAACCTCTAAAAGCATCATTTCACCCAATACAAAGATCATTTTGCTCTCTTCACTCTCTCTTTTCTCATTTTGGCATTTGAAGGGCAGCTGATATATATTATAAATTTATATGGCATATGACATAATATTGAAATTCTGAACTATCAATTGGCATTTAATATTTATCTTTATTACTACCATTTTGACATTTGGCATTGATCAATGATGAAGTCATACTATCAAATGTATTTAGTTTTACAATTCTGTATATTTCTTTAATTTTATATTTTATTTCTTTTGTGTGTATATATATACCATACCGAAGGAAAAGAATTGTTGTATCCGTGTACCTGTATCCCGTACCTATACTCGTACTAGCTATTAAAATAATAATGTAATGTTTCTAATGGTCATCTTTAGTGAGTTTAGATTTATTAGTTAGTTTCTATTTTCGTATTCAACAGTGTTACCCGGAAATGCATTTTCACCCTAAATGCACCCGTTTCGGAAAAAAAACAGTTTCGGGGAAGAAGGGAACGGCCGGAAACATTTCCAAGCCGCCCCAATGAAGCAAAAATTTTCGAAACCGTCCCAGAAACTTGAGGACAGTCAACGGAAGTTTCAGAAACCTTTGACCGTCCCCTAACCGTCTCGGGGACTGTTGATCGTTTCCTATAGCAGGAGGCAAAAAAGTAAGATAATTTTATAAAATATTTGCAAATTCTTTTAATCTTGTGTGGGCCCCACACCTCAAGGCAACCCTCAATATTAAAATCTGTTATTACTAATATCAAATCTTAAGCATATGATCGAAATATCAAATCGTGTATTCCTTGCAAGTTGCATATAGATCAGTCCGAGTGAACAGAGTTATGCCCGAGTGAATAACCATTTGCTCTTGCTGCTGTTAGAATGTGAACAGAGTTATCTGTGGATTCTGGAAGTCTTCAGTGAAAATCTGTAGATTAAGAGTGTAAATCTGAGCAATATTTAGTATTCTCAGACCAAATCTTAGGGGCAGCGACATACTATCTTTGTTTTCATTTTGACTTTGAAGTTTGAAACATTCAGTCTTCTAACATTATATGATACATTGATGCAATGATAATTGAATCTTGATATATGATATGATACTTTAAGTCTTTAACTTTTCATTTTGTTGAAACTTTGATATATGATATGATACTTTTCATTGTTTCAATGAATTATATCTATGAATGTATGAAATTGAAATTTGAACTATCATTTGATTCATTTGATGCTATGTTCAATGATAATTCAATGAATGATCATTGATTTTAGATTTATAAATGTTATTATGTTGCTATGATGAATGTTACAATGTTATATAATTCATGAATATATTTGAAATTTCAGATTTCCATATATATATATATATAGCCGTCCCCTGCTCCCGGAAACCCGTTTCCCCGTCCCCTCGTCCCCTAGTCCCGGAAACTCGGGGTAACATAGGTATTCAATTAACGATTGTTTCATTTAGAAAAATCGTCTTGTGCTTTTCTATTTAAGGAGACTTTGTCTCCATTGTCTAATATCAAACTATTAAGTTTTATAACATGATATCAAAGCGGGTATGGGTCTAATAGAGCGGGTCTGGGTCTAACTCCCTCACGGGAGGCCCAGGGTTATGTGGGTTGCATGTTCTTGCATGTTGTTTGCATGTGCTTTTTGTGAGTTGCATTTTGCTTGCATGTGTTGTGTTCCACACGAAATATTTTCTTGTTTTACTACGTGATAAAGATTGGCCGTTTTCTAGGGTATTTTACCACGTGAAGTCTAATGTTTTGTCGCGTGAAGGTTTTTGTGATGGGTTGTTTTGTTTGTCGTAGCTACAACCTATTTTCTACAGTGCAATGGTTTTGCATGATTTTGTGGTGGTTTTCTGATTTTTTTCCACAAAAAATCATGGGTGTGTCAGTATTTCCTACAAATGGAGGTGAAGGGTTTGCAAATCATGGTTTTCTGAAGCCCGAGCTGGTTTTCTTGTGGTTTTATAATTTTGTCCCTTAAAAAATTATTATGGGTTTTCTAATTTTTTGTCCCAAAAAAAATAGTGAGTGGGCTTTAATAATTTTGTCCTAAAAAATTATATTGTGCGTTTTCACAATTTTTTCCTTAAAAAATTTTGGGAGGGTTTTTAATTTTTTGTCTATAAAAAAAAACTATAGTGGGTTTTGTGCAATTTTTTGCCTCAAATATCATATTGTGAAAGGGTTTTACTGTTTTTCCTCAAAAACGAGGTTTCGTATTGTGTCTTGAGTTTTAATCATTTTTTCTCGTCAAAAATTGTGGTTGATCTAGGTTTTCTTATTTTTTTCGAAAAAAAATCATGACTGGTGTTGCTGGTCTTAAGGTTTTTCAATTTTTTCTGAAAAAAAACATTGGAGGGTTTTGGCGATTTTTTCCGCAAAAATTGTGGTTTCTTGCAACTATTCTAGATTGCACCTAGAGTTGCTAGGGCAACAATCTGCACAAGGGTTTGTTGATTCTTCCTCAAAATCGTGTTTTCAGTTTGAGAAGTTGATCTCGGTATCTCTGGCTACAGGGAATGATACCTTTGATTCCCAACATCAGGTTGGAAGGATTTTGGTTATCTTGGTCATTTCCAGAAATTCTACAGATTCAGGGAGGGTCTCAAAAGCAGGCTCATGTCGCAGAGTGTTCTGATGAGAAGGGGACAACCTTCTATACATCCATGATCAAAAGACCTGCAAATTGTCTTCCGTAGGGTAGTTAGTACGATGACCATTAAGGGAGGGTATTAAAATAATAATGTTATATTTCTAATGGTCATCTTTAGTGAGTTTAGTTTGATAGTTCATTTATATTTTTGTATTTAGTTAACGATTGTTCCATTTAGAAACACCGTCTTATACTTTTCTATTTAAGAAGATTTCGTCTCCATTGTTTAATGTTGTTGTCCCCAATTTTGACATCACAAAATTGGACAACCCTACACAATCTTTTCATGAATTTGTGGGTATTCCTCTGAGTTTAGATGTTATGAATGATGCGTAATGAAGGTAATTTGTCATCCCTAAATTGCCTTGAGTTTCATGTCTTTCAAATATCGTTTTGGAAGGTTTCCGTCAAGCTTACCATCATATTGCTTGTTAGAACGAGTTTTTTTTCTCTGCCTGCAAGCACTTGATTTCTGGTAACCTTTGAATCTTTTCTTCGTTTTTCTTGTTTGTGTGCTACATTTTTAGTTTGGTTTTCACCCTAGGATTGTAGCATTTTCAATTCCGCTCATTTTGAGCTATCTTAGGCCTCAAACGGAGTTGTCTAGCTAAAGTTATTAAGGAATTAAGCTTTTGTCGGTGGGGTTTTTCTGCCAGACTGCATATCCTTGTTCTTTAATTAAAATTTCTCATTAAGTGGGCTTTTTAATGGCAATTACATGGTAAAAAGATGTCATTTACATGTAAAATGGATTGAGAACCCTATTTTAAAACTTCACATCATTTCGATGAAGTTTAAATATAGTTAACTTTTTAATGAATTTATAATGTAAAGGTGGACTATTTAAGTCCTGTTACATATCTCTCATTAAAGCTATAAATTACATTTAGAGCTGAATTTCTGGCTTTGATTGTGTATGTTTTTTAGCATCAACGTTTCGGATCACACTCTGTGATCCATCATCAGGATGTGAGAGCAGAGAGCAATAAGGAAATGTAAAAATAAGATGCAAACTGGGCCACACTCAAAAGATAAAAGAAGGGCTGGGGTGAGAAAGAAGGCATGAAAAACAAGTGGGAAAGGAGAAAAAAAGACTACCTAAGAGAAAAAAAGAGAAAAAATAAATAAAACAAAAATAATAATAATAATAACAAAGACCAAGAATTAAAAGCACAAAACAAACTAAAGAAGGACTAAAAAGAAAAAGAAGAAAGGACTAAAAGAATATAAAAAGGAACCAAAAATTAAAAGACACAAATATATATATATATACATATGTATCTATATATATATACATACATCAATACCTAAGTATATATATATATATGTACATACATATGTATGTATGTATGTATGTACATATATATATACATGTGTATGGACATATATATATGTACATACATACATACATACATACATACATATATATATATATATATATGACAAAAGAAGCGACCGAACAAAAAACAGAAAAATAAAACCAGAAGTAAAAAATGTGTTTGTGTGTGCATGTGTGTGCTAAAGAGAAAACAAAGCAACAAGGAACACAACAAATGAGAACATACGCAAGCCCACACATCAATATAACAAATGTATATGAACATGTGTGCATGGAAGTATTATATATGTGTGTGTGTGTGTGTGTGTACACAAAAACCTACAAATATATACACAAATACATACATATATATATATATATAGTGTGTGTGTAAGTGTGTGGGCGTGTGAAGATGACAAAGAAGGGAAGGGGGGGAGGAAGAGGAAACCACAC
>MU225932.1:1973077-1996425 GCA_018584345.1 Thuja plicata
GATAACCGCCACCATCCTTGACCTTCCCCATCTTCCTTGCTCCTCTCCTCCAGTCCGAACCTACAGCCCTCCCCGCCCCCTCCCCTGGTGGTAGGCTCTTGTCCCCCCGTCCCCCCTCTTTGTGTTGGTGTGGTTTCCTCCTCCTTCCCCCCCTTCCCTTCTTTGTCGTCTTCACATGCCCACACACTTACACACACACACACACTATATATATATATATATATGTATGTATGTATGTATGTATTTGTATATGTATGTATTTGTGTATATATTTGTAGGTTTTTGTGTACACACACACACACATATATACAACACTTCCACGCACACATGTTCATATACATTTGTTATATTGATGTGTGGGCGTGTGTATGTTCTCATTTGTTGTGTTCCTTGTTGCTTTGTTTTCTCTTTAGCACACACATGCACACACAAACACATTTTTTACTTCTGGTTTTATTTTTCAATTTTTTGTTCGGTCGTTTCTTTTGTCACATATATATAAATATATATATATATATATGTCCATACACATATATATATGTACATACATACATACATATGTATATATATATATATATACTTAGGTATTGATGTATGTATATATATATACATATGTATGTATGTATATATACATACATATGTATATATATATATATATTTGTCTTTTAATTTTTGGTTCCTTTTTATATTCTTTTTATCCTTTCTTCTTTTTCTTTTTAGTCCTTTAGTTTGTTTTTGTGCTTTTAATTCTTGATCTTTGTTATTTTTATTATTATTATTATTATTATTTTTGTTTTATTTATTTTTTCTCTTTTTTGCTCTTAGGTAGTCTTTTTTTCTCCTTTCCCCCTTGTTTTTCGTGCCTTCTTTCTCACCCCAGCCCTTCTTTTATCTTTTGAGTGTGGCCCAGTCTGCATCTTATTTTTACATTTCCTTATTGCTCTCTGCTCTCACATCCTGATGATGGATCACAGAGTGTGATCCGAAACGTTGATGCTAAAAAACATACACAATCAAAGCCAGAAATTCAGCTCTAAATTCAATGGATTGTGGAAATCTGATCGATTTAATATAAATTACATGTCAAATTGAATACATTGGTGGAGATTTTTAAACCACTTGCATGTATTTTCATTCATTCATATATATATATTCATTCTAAAAATGCGTAATTAAGTCTCCAAATGTTTGCATATAAGAGCTGGGTGGCGATTTTTAGGGAGAATGCATATGTAACTACATTGTAAAAGTGTGCTTATACTCACTTTAAGACTTGTGCTGTGTATTAAGAGCTGAGTGGCTTTTTTAAGAGGGAATGCATATGTTTTAAACTCTTTAAACATATGTATATGCACTTGCAAAACGCGTTCTAACTCATTTTAATGTTATGTTTCCTCTTTAAGAGCTAGGGCAGCAATTTTCCTTTAAGATGCATATGTTTTGGTCTTTAAAACATATGTAAGTCGCATATAAAAACTCGTTTTTAGTCTTTGAAAGCACTTAGTGGCAATTCTGAGAGTGATTGCATGTGTTTAAACACATGCATATGCCATTATTAGCCGCGGTTTTTCCTTTTAAGTGCTTGGACAACAATTTTTGTTTCATCTACATGCGAGACAAGCATGTTTTGAACCTGCTAATGGACCAAAACAGCCTTTCTAGGGTACGTTTTATGCAAAAACGGCTTTTGGGGGAATGAGTGCAAGCTTTATTGCTTGCGTTTTTGATCTAGAGCCACGCCTATGGCATCAAACGGCTATTTGCATCTTGTTTTCTTCACCAAAAATTGTGTCTTCCATCTTTAGGTGTCGCTTTTTAGTGTAACCGCATCTCCATTGCAACTTCATTCAATTCGCAAGTTTGAAACATTCTTCTTGTTTCTATATCCATGCATTTATTTCTCAATCTTCCACACTTGTCAAGTATTTGTTCTTGACTCAAATATGCACTAATTTAGCAAGAAGATTTGGTCAAAATTGTTGCCTATATAACCCATTCTTGGAGATCTTTCTCTAAATTCGAAAATCATTTGGATTTGGTTAAGATTTTCTCAAGATTGTAGAACTTTTCTTTTATTCTTCCCAAAAGGAGGTAAGTTCTTTGTTGCATTTTCTAGGGCTTTCCTTGTATATATTTTTGTTCATATATGCAGCTTTTTCATTTCATTTTCAGATTTGCATGTTTATTTTATTTTTGTCGTTGAATCTTTCTACTTCCTTCTAAAATTCTCCAAGTTGCATATGCAAGAGCTTCATCTCACTTGCATATGCAGTCGGGATTAGAAACCCCGTTCCAAGTAATAAAAGAACTTCAAGGAAGCAAGTAATTTCTCCAATATGTAAATGCAAATTAAAAGCCCACTTTCAAATGCATTGCATACCTTTCCCATGTTTTCCCAAGGCTGCAAAGGGACTTAAAATTCCCGTTTGTGGTTTCCCAATGCTTGTCGGTTGACTTGTAGTGGGATATTAAAACCCCACTTATGAGAAGATACCATGCCACACATATATATACTCATTATTGCTTCTTTTCCTCATGAAAAGCTTACTATCCATATATGCACTGCTCCTAGAAAAACCCATTTTTTTGGTTTTTCTCTCCATTTTAAGCATTGATTTCACTCGAAATCAGTTACTCTTTGCTGCTCCAAAGCCTTCCAGTTGTATTCCCCACTTGCGCACTTCCAGATCTGCATCTTTTGTATCCAAATAAGCTTTCTATGGATCCATCTTATGAAGATGTGCATCTTTTGTATCCAAATAAGCTTTCTATGGATCCATCTTATGAAGATGTACTTACATTCTGGGATTTTCATGTAACAATTGCTCGTGCACATGAGCTTGCCATGTCAGGCGAAGCTATTCCATCCAAAGGAAAAGAAAAGAAAAAGATGAAGTATCAATATGATAAAATTCAGAACTTCATTCCTCCTTCACAGGTTACCTCATACTGTGATGAGATCCGAGATACTAAGCTTGTTCATTTAGATATGGAAGACTTTTTGAAAAGGGTTGAAGCAGCTGCAACAGATAACATGTGTTGCATCAAGTAGAGTTATATCCACATGGTTTCAACTTTTCCTCTTGCTGTCCTAGAACCGGAGTTCATCTCAGCATGTGCCAGGAACTTTGATTATAATCCAGAATTATCAGAGACCAAGATGGAAATACCATCATAAACCTGGATCCGGACACCATAGATCGAATATTCAAAGTACCACTCACTCCCGTGGTTATAAACATTTCAAAAGAAAAGGGTTTGTAGAGATGGAATGAAGATAAGCATTACTGCATGAAGTACGTCAATAATCATTGGTTGGTTAACAAGAGGCTTAATCTTTCCAGATAGCCAAAGAGTATGCATCGTTCAGAGTTCAAAAAAGAGATCAATGATCTCGTTACATTGGTCAACAGGATTGCAGGACTCAAGGAATCCAATATCTTCGAGCCTTGGATGTACAAGTTCATATATGTCATAATCAGGTCCAAACAGAAGATATTTTGCGGAGAGATAATTAGTGATATTTTGTGCGAGCAATTGTCCCAGATTTCCTCCACTTGTATATTTTATATGAACTCGTACTTGGTATACATTGCTGCTGTCCTTGGATCATTTTCTGGCCTTCCGACCAAGGGAGATAGGACACTTCTGCCTGTATGGGAGTACTATGATCAGTTGCCTCTAAGATCCAGTTGGGTGCATTACAGGACGGTGCAGGATGCATTCTTTGGACATTACATGTGCCTATTTGATAAAAAGTTTCCTAAGAAGCATGTTTCAGATGAAGCATGGAATAAGGTAAATGAGTATGGTTGTCTCTTCCTACAGTTCCCCAACTTCACATACTTGAGAGTTGGTTATTTCCAAGGTGAACCATATATCTTGCCACGGTATCCTACTGACAAGATCATAATGGAGTTGGCAAGGGAACTCATAGCGGTACAAACATATCAATCCACATTGCATAGACCAGGAGTGGGAATTTCTTCACGAAATCCACTCAAGATTGGTGGATACTCCTTGGACAGTTCCAAAAGCAAAGAACATGCAATTTGAACTTCAGCGGATCACTCTCAAAAGGTTCATGGAAAGGATTTGTTTTGATTGGAGGGGCCTAAAAGAAAAAATGAAGAGGCAGTTTGTGCACGTGCATCGCCTCGAGGACCTCTGGATTGACTTGCGCACAGAGGTGGACATTCGGAAGCTAGACTAATGCAGATTAACCATCAAGCAAATAGTTGACTTCAACCTTGAAGAGATCCCTGACGGGGTTGAAGATGATGGAGAGATTCTTGACCCGGATTATGTAGAGCATCATGTGGAAAGTCTAGCAATTCTACCACCTTCATGGTCATTAAAGGGAAGTATGTCCATCTGGGATAGGTTTTAGTCTATTCTGGCAAACACAAATATCTGGCTAAAGAGAAGGGGTATTAAAACCATAAACATCAAACCAAGCAAAGGTTTTGATCCTGTTGGTCCAATTGGGTTGAGATCTGAAACCAGAGTTAATGGGAAGGATGGTACCTCTACATCTGAGGCTCTAGTTCCATCACTTCCGAAACTCACCATCAAAGGGGGCAAGGCCATAGGTTGCAAAGCTTGAAAGGATTCTCATTGGGTCCAGTGATGATGAAATGCAGGAATCTATTCCTGAGGAACCTATTCTGGGGAAGCCTCGCTCTATAGACACATCAGTCATGACGGCGCTCCCGGATTCTGCACCAGTGTCAGATGAGTCTCCTAACTCTCCGTTGGATACGGACATGGATTCATTCTCTACGGTGTATGTTCCTCCAATGGACCCTGTCGGGATTACACTTGCTTTGCCTATCTCCTCGGTTGCTCCTGCATTCACATCGGAGGACCAATATGTGGCAGTTTTGAGAATGTGTTTGAGACATTCTACTTTCTCCTCCGTGTCTATTCTACCCTTGACATTGTTGGATACTACTACTGCTCAGGTTGAGCAAGTCATGACTGAGGTTACACGGAGCAATTCTACACCAACTGCTATTCAGACATAAGCTCCTCTTATAGTCACTACTATTGCACAGTCCGAGGCAGTTACTACATTGGCAACAACATCAGCATGTGGTTCATCTTCTTTCTCCTTACCTCTACGGTTGAGCTCTATTACACAAAAGAGGAAGAAAGAAGAGATTCCACCTGAGGACTTTGCTATCAAAATAGTAAACAAAGCTAAGACCACAAAGAGCAAAAAAGAAAAGACAGTCGCTAAGGTCACAGTAGACGAGAATGACATCAAATATGCCGAAGTAGCTGAACCCTTAACTGACAAGCCAATCGAGGAGATGCAATCCACCGACTACAAGTTCTCCAGGGTTGAATTTAGTAAGCAGACACGACCAGGTTGTCAGCAGGATGCACAGGATGCAGTTGCTTCGCTCACGCAACGGAATGACAGATTGTGGGAGAAGAATAGGTTGAAAGAAGAAAATGCACGTCTTCTCGAGACCATTGAAATGATGAAAAACTCTCCTTAGAGGGTTGATCCTATTTCTACATCTTTTCCTGAGCAAACTGATCGGATGAAACAAAAAGTCAAGGCTATTGATGACTGGTGTAGCTACATAGAATCACAAGGTATGCAAGTGATTCGTGATGCTTGTAGGATATTGAAGCATGAAAGGGAGATAATAGCCAAGTTGAATGAGCTCCTTACGTTATTCAACCAATAGCTTGGGATTCTTAATGGGGATCTAAGTGTTTGGCGAAGCATGACAGAAATTGATTGGGATATTCTGTGTGAATGTGAGATCATCTCTTCTGCGGGAATGTATTATGACTATTTGCATTTGATGGTCAACAAGGAAAAGGTTGTGCAGGGGCTCATGGCTGAAATCAAGGCGACAGTGGATTGTCTTAATGATCAACAGTGTGTGATCAGTGAGCACTTTCAAGAACTGACATGCAAAGTTATTGCTGGAAATGGTGAATTAATCAAAGAGGAAGATATTTTGACAGAATTCACAGGAGTTATTCGTCTACAGCTTGAGGCGGATGATTTTGATTTCAACATGATTGAAACATTGACAGGCCACACAACTTCATTGAATTGTCTACAGAGAAAATTGAAGAATATAATCTGGTTATCTCTGAGGGTACAAACACAATCCGAAAAAAATTGTCATTTCACAACATACAGCTGAGCCGGATTAAATAGTTATACGTAAGTCTCTGCAGAAGTTCGAGGAGTTTAATGGCACTCTTTGAAGGCACTTCTCAAGTGTCTTGGGCACTTCTTCTTTTCACATGCTTTGGTAGGATATATGTAGTTTTTATGGCAGATTGCATGTAGAGCATGAACACTTTGTAAATACAGGAACACACGTACCTATATAGCCGCTTTATGTAATCAAGTTGCAAGTGGTTTAGGCCTTGCAACATTGAATAAGTCAAAGTTTGTTATTGAATAAGTCAAGGTGGTTAAGGGTATCCCCTTTTCTCTCCACGTTTCTCTCTCCTCTTTTCCTATATAAAAGAGAGACCCATTGTATTCATCTTTTGTTTTTAGGCAAGAAAGCTATGCTTGGATATCTTGTATCTTGAAGACTTTGAATTTCATGCTGCAATTTTCTGAACTGAATAAAAGAAGCAAGATTTTTCAAACTTTGTGTTGTAGATCTTGAGATTGATTAATGGATTCTTATGTTGCATTAGTTACTCTTTCTTGAATTCAGTTTTGACTTTTGGCTCACCTTTTTTTAATCATTTGAGCGTTCAGTTTAGTTTCTTGAAGACTTTGTCCTTCAAGGGAAGAGATTGCTATAATCAAATAGTGGCTACAATTACTAAGAGTTGAAGACTTTGGGCTTTAATTTGAACTGTTTTATTTAAGTTTAAGGATATTCAGTAAGAGACTTTGCGCCTTACTGGTTGTTCTTGTTGAATCCTAAATCGGAATAATCATAAGAGACTTTGGGTTCATGTTCTTATTCCACCAAAGTATTTATATAGACTATTGTCTTTGATGTTGTTCTTACGTCAACCCCGAGCCACCGGTACTATCGTAGCAGTAGGGCCTCTTTGTTAAATTTGAAAGTTGCCGTTTGTGAATCATTCCTGAAAAAGAGGAATTGATTAAGAGAACTGTCCCTTTTTCGTAATTTCAATTAAGTTCTTGTTGAAGCCACCTACGGTAAGAAGGGAGCATCCCCATATTGCTGAGAGGAAAGAGAAATCTCATTCAACGTTGTCTAAAGTCACAATTTTGCAAGTTGTGGTCACAATGACTTACAAAAATTTTAGCCAACAAATATCAAACTATCAAGTTTTATAACACTAGCAACTTACCCTAAATGTAGTCTACAAATAAATTTGGCTTGAGTTCACCTTTAAAGTATAATATACAACTTTTACCTTTCAATGAGCCTCTCCATAGGACCTACTACCCTAGCACCCCTTCCTAGGTTCTCCCACTCCTAGTCAAACTGATCCAGATGTGATCTGGCCTTAATGGATTCTAATCTCCAAAGCCATTCATCAACACTTCTCCAAGGACTTGCATTGCTCCTGCCCTTTTTTCCACAGTTCATGTGGAAAAAGGAAACACGGGATTGACCACCACAGCCCCCACCAACAGCAGCTATAAACCAAAGTTACAAAAATAGCTCATTGAAAACAGATCTTAAAGTTCAACGAAATTAGTGCTTGAGGCACACTACTGATTTCCTCATTTCTTTCTTTTTTCCTTACAAACCCTAATTTTTCTCCTCTCTTCTCAGTTTTCCGTTTCTATATAAATATCCTATAAAAACAAATTTTGAAAATGGTGTGTACGGAAACTGATTGATGGGATCCTTCTGCAGAGAATTTCAAAACTAAATTGAAGTTCGAATTTTTTGGGGAAAAAAATGGTTTGAGAGGTTTCCTTCTTTTAGAAAAAATCAAAGAATCAATCTATTCTTCAAAAATGGGGAGGAGTTATTTCCAGTCCTTTAGTGGTAGGGGAAAGTTTTGGTCTCAATTTGAGGTATAGAGACAGGTTTTCAAGAAAGATGTTTTTTACGCAAAAACTAGGTCAGTTGATCCCATGTGATTTGGCCAACTGCCCAGGCCAACCCCGAATTCAAGCCAACAGGCTGCCTTGTTTAAGGTGTCAACTTCCACCCCACACCCCACTGCCAAACTGACTAAGCTGCCGCCTCTAGGGTGCCCAACCTAGAAGGGAAAACTCCTTTTCACACCCAAGGAGCATATTTAACTTTTGGAGCCCAAGGGAATTTTTGGCTCTCAAAAATATTCTTGAAGACCAATGGGTGGGTCAAGTGTGACAGATGATCACACTCTACAAATAACTTTATTGCATATTGTTTTGCAATTTGCCAATTATGACTCCAAACTTCAAACAGCGATATCTTCTTGTTTGGGACTCTTTTTCTGGTGTCATTTTTTTAACTGCATTTTACCAGCAAAGAATACAAATTTTTGCTATCAGATTTCTTTTTTACAATACTAGGAACACAATTTCTGTTTCCTGTTTTGATTAAAATTCATTGTAAATTTTCCTACTTATAATAGTTTGAGGGGGGCAAATATTTTGTACAAGCAGTATTTTATAATGCCACGTAATTTTATTTTAAGAGTGGCTTTCTATTTGTGTGCACTGTGCAACACTAAGCACACTTGTGATATTTTTTTAGTATGCATTGATCAATGCACATCAAATACACAATCATTTCCTACAATTACATTGGACATTAACTAAACAACCACTCATGGAGTATATATTGGTAACTTTTTCAGTCAACAAGTTCTCTACTCCAATCAAATTGTTTTAACAAGTACCCTAAGTGACTCAATAATTATAACATTGTATACAGTCACATTTATCTGTTACTTTCCATGGAATTATATCATCAGAATTAAGCCCCTGAGTGCCCTTTTATCGCTTGGACAATCCTTTAGCAGTATCCAGTGACATCAGGTCATTGTATGGTGTTTCTGTAGATGACAAGCTTTTCAAAACTAATGATACTTATGATTTTTATGATAACACACAAAGTGTAAGGACTCGGCAGCAGCTTCATCAAATTTGTCAGCTTACAATGAAATTTGTTATGTATTTTTTTATACTTGTTTGTGGGATTTTCTATTCATCAAAAAGACACCTCTTTGGCATTCCTGTTTGTGTAGCATTGGTCATCTTTTTGTAGAATCTCATCTTGATAATTGTCCTTATTTCTTGGAGCGTAGGTTTTTGTTTGATGAGAGTTCCCATCTGGATGTTTTTTGTAAATTCTTCAACTCTTTCACTTTGTGAGGCAGCTTGTCTTATGGATCCTTCCATTAATACAGTGATGGTACCTGTGATCTCCTATAGATAGATGATGGTACCTGTTTTAAACCTTCCCGTTGTCATGAGCATTCCTCTCTTAGAATATCCATCTCCATTTTTTGTTGTCTTTCATGGCACATTTCCAAAACTCATGTTCAGGATATCTTTGCCACTAAATTGAGAGAACGATTAACTACTTCCAGACACTTTGTGTTGCTTCCTTCATGTCCTACTTGTGAAAGGGAAGACTTTTGGTGTGCAGCTTCAGCTATCTGTCTTCTTAAAGGAGGAAACATAGTTTGTTGAAAATGGACCTCTTTCAACATCCAACATTTGTCTATCCTTTTAGCTTACGACTATTCAGTGCATCAATTCCCCTTTCTAGACTTCCGAAGGAGTAGCAATGCATATGTATCAGACATCTTAATTGAACCCTTCAATACTGTTATATGAGTATTATTCTAGGTGAAGGAAATTGTCCTGAGGAGGGTAGGCAGTGGCAGGGGTGGGGTGCATTTCAAGTCCTGCCTTGTTCATTGACTGTATTGTGACTAATTTGTGAGACTCAATTTGGAGATTTTAGTCTCCTTTTTTTATTATAAACCCTAAATTGCACCATAAGGAGGGCTGTTGGAATTATGTGTGCACCATATTAGTAAGTTTCGAAACTTTATTTTCCCATCTTTAAGTGACTAAGAAATTAAGGAAAACAATAACAATGCAACCTGGCCAGTCAGAAACAAAGGTAAGGTAATATGGCCCGATGATTTTATAGTTGCTCTTAGAAATTCTATAAACTAGAGCTTTCTCCCTCACATGAGAATAGGACGGAAGAAGGAAAAATGAGAGAAGATTTATTATGTGATTAACTCCAGGATAATCTTTTGAACCTAGAAGAAGCCACAGTACGCCAATCTCTCAAGCTAATTCAAAACAAATAAACCAAAGAAAGACATTTTGCACAGTTTCCTACTGTCAAATACATTTGGCCATGAGATGAAGGTAAGGATTCTGACTGTAAATAGAAGTGATGTGGTTCCACAAGAATCGGAAACCTTCTCAAGAACGAAAGGCCACCGTCGACTTAAAACAGGAAAAATCCATATTTCCCTAGATAGATTTATACATTATGCGCATCAATAACACCTAACATTGCTTTGACGAAACGTAAAGAACAGGTAAATAAAGTCCAAAATGAGGACCTTCGATGCGCTTGTTGAGTACGGGGAGCCATGTGTGTTGAATTGAAACCATGATTCTGTGCCAAGAGAAAAAAGCAAGTTAGCAATAATCCAAAGATCATTCAACTGAATTACTAAAGACAATTCTTGGCAGATACAAAACCAAGCTATACAGATCAAGCAGTAACTAAAATCTGCAGCTAGATTTTCACCTTGAGCATGGATAAGGTAATCCTTCTAGATATTATTTCTTATAAAAATTTAATGAACAGACACAAAAGGATCCATAAGTATTACAAAACAAAATAGCATTTCTTTCATAAGGGTGATGCTTAAAAATGTTATTTGGTAGCATCCTTAAAGTCAATGTTTTTTAAAAGTTTCATAGAACTGTTTAGAAGGGAAGTTGGTCTTCTTTTATTTTACCAGATACCAATTGTCTGAAAACCTACGATTCCCGTGTTACGGTATTCAGTCTGAGCTTTGCTGCTTATTCAATCTACAAGCATACAAGCTTGGATTTGAACTCAGTGCAATCAAAGAACCATGCTTGTGTCTTGCGAAAATGTTTTAAGAAATTATAGAAAGCTAACATCACTAGGTGCAGATGATGATCTCGGTGTTCATTCTCAACCCTAACAGCGCAAGGTTCTTGAATAAGCATAAACATAAGATACACGTTGGCCAAGAGCATGTCTAGAACAGGATGGTACGGAATTTTTGCCTGCTACAGCGTCTTTGATCTTTTGAGTTGGAAGCAACCTTGAAGGACTTCCCAAGGAAGGTTAAACTGTCTTGCACATCAACTTTGCATTTCTTCGTTATTCTTTCGTCAGGCGCTAAGGCTATAGCTCAAGTTGACTGATGATTTTTCTCTGTCCAGCGAATAGAACTGTAATCAGGATTTTGACACCCCGAGAGTATTTGGAAAATGATTGTAATCTTCACTTTGAGACTATTTTGGAAATAAACTTGGATGTTCACACTACTGGAAAAAATATGGTGTTTAAAATAATAGATTTTCAGAGTACAATTGTGTTTTTGGTTTTCAGTGTCAGATTTTTTTTATCAAGATTTCGACTCATCTGTGATCCACCTTCAGAAACCATATAACAAAAGAGTAGAAGCATAATACTTGAAAGATCAGGATGTAACTTGCAGATTAAGGAATTATGGCTCTCTTAAAACCCTATCTAAATAGATGCAATGTCGGAATGTCAGGGGAAATGCTAACATCAGGCTAATGCCAATGAGTGGTGACTATTTGCAAGTTTCATTTTGCTTTCATGGCAGCTCGTATCATGTGAACAGGGGGGAAAAATCTAGGCTCTCAACAGTTTCTCAATCTAGCAACCTTTCTATTAGTATATTAGATGCCAAGATTTGATCTAAAGGAAAAACTGCTCTCATTTTTCCCAATTTCGTCCCACCTATTTGCCCTATCCTTTCAGTTCTGGAATGCCGCGTCCTTGTCAAGTGATGATGCTCACGATGTGATAGCATTGACTCGTTTCTATAGCAACTGTTGCGGGATTCAGAGCACACTTGAGTTCAGATTTTGTAATAGGCTGTGATGTTTCATGTTCGTGGTAATCAATCATCATACTCAATTAAATTTTTGAAACAAAAAGTCTATAGTTTATATTTATTTCTTATTTTAAATAATTATATAAGTATCATTTCTTTGTTTTTTAATTGATCTGTATAGCAAATAGTCACTGCAAAAAATCATTTTTTTTTCTTTTTTCTAAAACAAATCTAATATAAAATCTACGAATTTCTAAAATTTAAATTGTTATTGTCTTCATCCAATGTATGGAGGGCAACATCCCACCTACCCTTGCTAGCCCACACTACCATCCATGAGGCCTTCAATTAAAAACTAATTATCAATATGTCTTTAATAGGATGAATTTGTTTTCAACAATAAAGATGGCATTGAGTGTGAACCTCTATGAAAAAAAAGATTTTTTTTTGAGTCACAAATTGTGTAGGCTATGCTATGTTTAAATCATATTTGTTGTCTCATTTCATCACCACAAATTTGTCTTTCATTCAATAAATGATATGACTTTTATGAAAGAAAAGTTATTTAATTTAAGTTATATATTAATTTAAATCAATATTATTCTCAAAGAAGTTTAACAAACATTTTATTTAATATATTCAAGTGATTATTCTTAAGGTTGTATTGTATTGCTCAATTCATTTGTTTGAGATACATTATTATTTTAAAACATTTTAGGTAATTTTGGAGATACATTATTATTTGGAAACATTTTAAACTTCAAAATACCTAAGGCTTACATGTAATTCTTAGTTCACTAAATGAAGAATACTTATGAATTAAAAACAAAATTATATTTAAATATTTAATCTCTCTTGAAAATTTTGGAAAATCCTTTAACATTGCAACCGTAAAAATAATGCAGCTAAAGTATATATCTTATTCCAGTAATGAAACTTCAATAAGTTTATTAATGTTGCACTATAAGATTTGTTACTTTATAAAAAATCTTGGTAGTCTTAATTCAATTTCTATTATTTCTTTCCACTAAGCTTTCATCAACTCACATTTGGGAGGAACTTTTGAATCTATTTTTATTTTTATTTTTCATAGTTCTCATAAATTAAAGGTATCAGATTTCCATAATCTATTTTAATATTTTTATTTTTTTTCTGGAATTTGATTGTGTAACATTTTTTAGCATCAATCTTTCCTATTACACTACATGATCCATCATCAAGATGCAAGAGAGCAAAGGAATGAATCTTGTAATTAAGCTCACTCCAATAATTGTTATAATAAGTTATTCGAATCTATTTTCATTTTTCATATCTGACATAAGTAAAAAGATCTTGGAGTTGAGCACATTTCAATAACTATATGGTACTTGTTGGTTTGATGTCTAATATTTTTTACAATATTGTACTAATAATTGTGACAAAAAAGTTATTAGTGTTGATGATAACTACCCAATATTAAATGAAATGTATTCATTAGATCTAAAAAATCAACCAATCATGTGATAACACATTGGTGCACGCAAAACATGACTTGGTTCAAAGTATGGATCTCACTTTTTTTAAAGCATGTTGATGTGGCATCATATTTGATGATGTGGCCCTCAAATCTTAGTTATAAGTAGGGGACTTACCAAGTAAGCCACTATAAAAAAATTGGGAATGATTTGAAAATTTCACATAGCGAGTTAGAATGCTCAACTACTAGGTCTTCTCTCCTATATTTAGTTAATGCTTAATATTTGTAATATTATAGACTAGTAATTGTAACTTTAAAGTTGTTGATGTTGATCATAAATAATGTGTTTTTTAATCTAAAAAGCAAGGAATGACACCACATTAGTGCACAATAGAACATATGGCATGCATAATTATTGGTCTAATTTTCTTGGGGAGTTTTGTTTTTGGTCAAAAAACATGAAGATGCAGACTTGAAATCTTAGTTATAAACAAGGAGCTTGTAAAATAAGTTGTAAAATAGGAGCAATTTGAAATTGCCACAAAGGATTTTGAGAGGCATATATCATGACCTCTACCTATGATCAATTGTGTCAATTTAGACCTTCAACAAAAATTGTTAAAACATTTTAATTTTTTCTTTTTAAGATTTCTTTTAATGAAATAAGGGACATATATTTATAAATAAATAAGAAAACATTTTTTTATTTATTTTATTTTAATATATGAATATAAGATTATTAGATTGTATATTTTTTATATAAAACCAACCATTTTATTTATGAGAAGAAAATATTCACACCCATTTAAATACATGAATGAAAATGCATGAATTCTAACATAGAGTTTGAATTACATGTAATGTAAGATTTAACAAATCTAACAAAAGAAAATGTTTAAAAGCTACAATTACCAAGTTTTTAGTGAAATAAATTATATTATGTAATGTCATGTGTTGAATTGGTATATTGAATAGAAACTAGTGGTATTTCAAGTTTTGTCTTGTAATTTTCATTGACATGGATGTTAAATTTTGTTTGCAATTTTGTCATTTAATTGTTATATTTTTCTATTATTTTCAATTCAATTCAATTTATGTGTTTTACTTTTTTTCTTTTTTTTTTAGTCAAAAAGAATGAATATAAGTTAGTGTATATAGATTAAGACATTCACCTCATCTTAAAAAATATATAAAATCATTTAGACATTTGAAAAAGTTTTGATTAACAATATGCGCATACACAAGAACAAAAGAACGAAACATTGTTTAGTTGATTGTCTTTGCATGTTGAAAACCTCAAAATTATCTTGTACATATAGTAAAAATGATAAAGTTGGTTTATATAAGTTTTAAGGTTTTGCTTTGTTTTAGTACAAATAGAACTTCTTGTTCTATTTTTTTTAATACTTTACATACTATTTTGGTTAAGAGGAAAAGAAAATTATTTTTTTCCCTTTTTAAAAACCTAAAGTGAAAGTATTTTTTTATAGAGGACTTTTCATCCACTAAGAACTAAGGATTGAGAAAGTGAAAGTAGTTGAATATCAACAAATAGCCAAAGTACATCAATAGGACTTAAGAACAATAGTTAATAGAAAAACTTTGTGCTAAGATTAAAAAGAGCTCAAAAGTTTGAAACGTGCCTATACACTAGCCATAACAAAGAGAACATATGAATATGACTAAAGGGAAGAAACCCAGAGTGATTAAACTCAAATCATATGATCCAAGCACAAGTGTGCATAGCCATATAATAAAAGGAGCCCTTTCTTCTACCAATAAATTTATGGATGAAGATTTTTGAAAGATTTTAATTAAGCAAGCATTTTCTAATATTTGCGTCATCTCTTCTTATTATAAGTAACAATTAAGTTGGCAATAATCATTAGCAATATTGTAATTGGCAATGTAATTACATTTGGTTTCGATTAGTGTAAAATAATTGAGAGGATGATTACATGTTCTTCATTAAATCATTTATTAAAATTTGGATAATTAGAAGATTGTGATTGATATAAGTTCAATTTTTAGATGATTTTAACAAAGTAAATTTCTCATTCACACAACTTGATTGAATACCAACTTTTATTTTAAATATACACTACATCTACTATTTAAAAAAAGAGATACTAATATTTATGTAATTCAATTATTTTATTAAAAGAAACTAAAATTTAAGATAAAAGGTGTTAGACAACAGTGTAGACTATTCTGCCAGTTGCTATGCATTAGTAGTGAGAAATTTGTAGCTGTTGAGCAAGCTCAAGAGATAAATTTGAGAGCACTTCATAGGAAGGTATTGAGAACAAAGCAACTAATTCTTGTTCTATATTTTGAGACCTCAGACGAATTCCTCAACAAGGAGACAGGCCTAAGAGGATGCCACTCGTAGGAGGTTAAAAAAGGAAAATGTTGGCTGCGTATCTGAATAGAGAATTGCATTACTTTCTTAGAATCCACTATGTCATGACGATGCCTGATATTTTTTTAAAGATTTAAGCCTCTGAACAAATATAAAAGCAATAGTGGCAACATGTGCTTCAAATGCCATCATGGTCCAGATATAGAATCAGACATAGAGAAGAAAATATTGTTCTGCAGTTGAGGTATACATGTGCATATGTTCCCCTAGTAAAGATCTTGAGTAAGCATCAAAGTTTGGGAAATCTTTGCCATGTCATCCCACTTTTGGTGTACTCATAGCAATTTTCCTGCCATGTCATGTCATCCCACTTTTGGTGTACTCATAGCAATTTTCCTGCCATGTCATGTCATCCCACTTTTGTTGTATTCATAGCAATTTTCCTGCTATAAGTTATATCGTTATTCTATTGTTCAAATTTGAAATTGCTTTATTTGTGTGCTTTGATGGGGGATGCCTGTACGTTCCCTTTTGGGGTCGAGGGACGTTTTGGTGTCCCCATTCTCTATCAGGGACTCTTTTGCGTCCCCCGTCCCCAAAAGGGGACGTAGGGACATCCCCGCATCCCCTATAAAATGATGGCTGATAAATGGCACCACTGAAAATGCGGGAACAACATCCCTACGTCCTGAGTCTGTTGGGAATTTTGGGGGGAGGTGGGGGGGGGGGGGGGGGCAANGCAAACTGACCTGGTAGAGAAACGACCGAGGGGAGAAATAGAGGGGCAAAGCTAGAAAAAAGAATGAACAAGTGCTTCAACTCTGACAGTATCAGCATTCAGGCATGGACTAATGTCATAATATCCATTAGTTGTTTTTTGGGTTCATTGGTAGTGGCGATTTATTTCATCCCAATATCTTATATCATCTTATGATTCGAACCCAATTTCCTGTTTTCCTCACTAATTTCCAGCCCAAGCTTCCCATTCAGACTTAGATATTATTACATTCATTTTCCCATTGTGCATCATAGATGACAAATTCACATCATTCAAAATTAGTTGCAAAATAAGAAGAGTAATTACTGAAGCAAAGTTCCTTCGATTCATAAAAATGGGAGGAACAAATGCTCACCTCTGCATTCAAAAGCCAGCTATTAAAGAGTTCTTCACTGTCCCCTCTCATAGCATGAGGCAAACTCTTAAAACCCACAGCTTCCATTGTGGGTGCAGGCATAGAGATTGATCCTTCCATTACTGATTTCAAAAATATCTCTTCACTGGAAATACGAAAGTATGAAGAAAATTCCCTCTGCTGTCCCTCTGCCTCCATGTGATGTTTGTC
Organism: Thuja plicata; assembly: GCA_018584345.1. Lineage (NCBI taxonomy): Eukaryota > Viridiplantae > Streptophyta > Pinopsida > Cupressales > Cupressaceae > Thuja > Thuja plicata. Next base: position 1,990,248 of record MU225932.1, read on the forward strand.
TGTACGAGATTCAGACTGATTGCTCACTACAATGGCCTGAGTCTGGGATTCAGACTGAGACTGGCCATTTGCTCTTGGCTGAATCTCATTTGACATATTTCTTATATCTTGCCGTCCTGTCACATCCATAACCAATTTACCCATAGATTCTACTCTGCAGCCCTAGGGATAATAGTTGTAGCCTCTAAGCATAATCCCATTGACAAATTTTAAATAAACCATGTCATTAACACTAATATCTCTTCCACTTCCATTTGAGCATTAGAAATGTAAAGAGTGAAAAAAACATTTGCTTTTGTTTCCTTCCAATGTTCAGACTCCCAAGTGAAATCCTAATCAAGACTCCCAGAACTCCATAATCAAATTACTGTTTTTTCTTCATTGTCAAATTACTGTATTTGTTTGAGAAACACACTTGCCCAACTGCCCTATTTGTTCCAACCTGCCTTATTTTCTCCGAGCTGCCCTATTTGCCCAGCTTCCACCTTCACAAGGTTTACTCTATACTAGAAGAAAATAAGAGTTTAGTTACTCTCTAGCCCAGGATTGAATTCAATTTCCACCTCTGACGTTTCACAGACTTGAAAGCAATAAAACTGCGAAAGAAAACATCATTTCAAACTCTATTGCCGAATCAACAAAAACCACCGGCAAATTCAATTATTGATAACATGATAAACTGCAATAGGAGAACTACTGGATCCTCAGTAACAAGCTCACTTCTGTTGGAACACAAAACTGTTTATGTTGCACCATCAAGTTGTCTACATCCTTTTCTCCCAATTCTGAATTGTATCATTGTTATTGGAGCTTCCAACTGATCTGGTGGTTTAAACCATCATTCTTACAAATTCCACATAAATTGTTGGGCCAATTCTCTACCTCAGTTGATATAAAAACAGATTCTAGCAAAACCCAAGAGAAAGGAATTAGGGTCATTTGTGATAAAATGCAAAAAAAGATCCCAAAACGAAACCCTTACACACAGCCAACAGTGATGAATCAGGGGTTGACCATGGTTTCCTTTTCTCAGCTACCCAGATTGCATCAGACTGTTTCTACTCTCTCCCAACCTTCAACAGAGTATCAGATTGTGTTTTAGACGCAAATCTACAGTAAAGGAATCCATTAATGCCGTGTTCCATACATGATTCCTTTTCTCTAATTTTGTCAGGAAGTGTGCGAGTGGGCATTTGAATATTGGTTTCTGGTATTCATATAAGCGCGTAAGTCCCCACCAGAATGAGATGTTGAGCGTCCATCGGAGTTGACCAAGAGAAGATGATTGTCTCCGACCTCCACAACCATGTTTTACTACCCATTTTATATTCATCGCAAATTCAGGGGCTCCGCAATGTACTCGTCGTGGCATCTTACAAATTATAATTTAGCTCTTTCTTTGACCGGCTGTGCTGCTAAATATTTCTTTTTTAATTCAGGCCAATCCTTCGAGACCTTCCTGTTTTCCTCCATAGTTTTTAACTTGGGTTTCACATTTGTTTCTTCTACCAGCTAAAAGCTGATACCTGCACCGCAAAATAGCATAAATTAACATTTTCTACATCTCTTCGAAACCCCTTCAATCCAATATTGTTAAAAGATGATACGAGATTTCGTAAAGAAGTTCGCATCAAGGACAAATAAATATATAAAAAATTTACTCAACAAAATTCAATGAAATTGAATGAAAATAAAAATGAAGTCACAACAGGTATAACAAGTGCTACGTAGTGGCGTATACTTGCCGTTATAGGATATTGTAATGGCAATAGCTTTTTGAGCTCAGTTTTATCCTATAGTACATAATAACATTTCTGGTGACAGTTACTTGCTTTTTCATCAATGGTTCCACTTCCTTGCAATGAAAATTGTTGAAGTTTCTCAAATTGCAACCATATGGTTTTGTCTTTCCAACTATTGGGATTTGCAGGTGCATGAATATTTCCATCTACCTACATATTCAAAAGCCAAATTATATTATTTATATATGTTACAAAGAAATTTAATAAAATATCTTTATTCTAAATGAGGTAGACACTTGAAATATGAATCCTGCAGGACAGGGTCCTTGAAACAACAAATTGTTTACAAGAAATGTCTTAGCACTAACAGAGTTGTGAGGATACACTACAAGTTGCATTCCATGACTTGCTAAATGCCTAAATACAAAAAATCAATTGTTAGATCAAGAAACAAATTGAAATTACCTTAATAAAAATAAAATAAATAAAGATAATATATATCACAGTAGATTAAGGGAGGCTTTAATTAAGAAAGATAGCAAAGGCTAACCAAAGAAATTAAACAAGATTCAAAAAAAAATAAAAGAAAAACTATTAAAGAGGTATTTATAACATCATAAGTGAAATCAAAAATTCAAAAAGATAATTAATGAATTGATGATAAATCAACTCAAAATTATCTTTCACTCCATCGCTCACAGCTCCAAAGGTTTGGACATTAAAAATTTGCCATTACGTTGTTAAAGAATTATAATTCTTGTTTTAATTGTTTGTTAGCATAGACATCATTTTATAGTCTTTGTAAAGATTCGAAACATTCGATTGGAAATCAAAATATTATTTGTACAAAGTTTCTATTTATGAAGTAATGAGAATATATTAAATATAACTTGATAAAATCTAACTAAAAGGAAAAATCACTTATCTCATTCTAAATAATGAAATTTTGAGCAGGAAGAGAGACCGAAGATGTGATGAAAGGAGCTGAAGATGTCTTACATACTTTCTATAGAGGTGCAGCCCGGGCACAATAACCAACAACTACTGGAACACCCATCTGCCGAGTATGTCTCAATAAAAATAGCAATAATAACAGCCGCTTGACAAAGTTATTAAATAGTATGCACAGCTAATACCAGCCACTGGAAAGACTAGTTATTAAATAGTATGCACAGCTTATAATAGCCGCTTGACAAAGTTTGTTACTCTGACATATGCAATTAAAATTTTAAAAAGAAAAACCAAAAATTGGGGTGGGCTGAGTGATGAAACCATCGATAAATTTGTTACTCTGACATATGCAATTAAAATTTTAAAAAGAAAAACCAAAAATTGGGGTGGGCTGAGTGATGAAACCATTGATATATTCTTAAGTCGACCTTTATTCAAATCTCAAATTTAATGTTACATAATGTTCAATTGGGTAAATTAAACAATTCTTGACATGACATATCTTAGCAAATGAAACAGGGTGCAAGTGTACGTAAGTCTACCGGTGCAAAATACCTTTAATATAAATTTGAAACCAAGTACAAGTGCAAGATGAATTCCATGAAAGGGATACACCTAAATTGTGAGAGCTAAGTAGAAGAATACCACCTCATTAGTTAAATTGGTACACTAATTAATTAAACTATCGCATACAATTACAGGCACTCGTGAGTCCCGGATGAATTTTCCCGACTGTAACATCTAAGCGAAGGAATACCCAGCAAGGGGATATTCCCAGGTTAACCAATTCAGAAAATAAAAAATAAAACGTTGCTAGTGATCTCAAATGTTAATCTAAAATATAGCATTTTTTTCTCAAAAATTGAATTATAAAGACACAGATGAAATGCTAGCAAGAAAAGACGTTATTTTTGAATTTCACTATTTTCATATCTGGTAAGAACCCAACTTAAAAAAATTTGAGGGATAATTCTCTGTAAATGTAACCTACAAAACTACAAACACGGTACGAGAAAATAACACAATAAAGTACCTTTATGTTAAGATTGGTGTTCTAAACTTTCAAACCGAGCACAATAACCAACAACTGAGAATCATCACAACATTGAATAAGCAATCAAACAAAGAATTCAAAATAAATAATTTATTCATGTGGGTCAACTGAGTTATATTGTAGCACAACTGACATATTAAGATTATCCAAACTTGAAGCAGCCATATTGTATAGTTTTGACTAATATGGAAAACTGGTTTTATAGGGACCAATAACCCAATGTTAGCTGAAGATTAACATGAACAGTCTTTAAAAAAATGAACAAGGACCTAGAAGCTTGTGGAATATCATAAGATTGAATTATTGTTGAGTAACCTGCAATCACTGTTGAGTAACCTGCCAGAAAAGATAAAATTAGTACAGTATTTATGAATAGTAATAGTAATGGATTTTTAAATTTTGAAATGAGGAAAACAAATAAATTTATATACCTGAGATGGAGATTCCAGGAGGAGTATGTTATCTTCATGTAAATCAACTATTACATTATTTTGATCTAATGTGTAATTGCCTTCCACTTGGAGCCCACGAACAATGAAGATTATCCTTGTCTTTTGTTTGATGTAGTCATTATAACATATGTTTTCAAGTTCTGGGAGTAAACGATTAAACATATCGTTTTGGAGTGTGCATTCAACATTCTTTTTATTGTATGTTGTTAAAGTGCATTTTAGAGAATGCATATAGATGTACTGGGTATTTTCATTACATTTGTAATAGCTAACAACATCATCTTTGATTGCACCAAAGGTAAAAGTTGTGCAATTGCATTTCGCACAAATTGATTGAAAGGGTATAGAAAAAGGGTTTGCAACTCGTAAAAATCCATATACCTAAAAATTTAATGTTAAACAATTCAATTAAAATTTAGGATAAGTTAGAATAAATATTAGTGAACATAAATGTAGGTTGGAAGTGATAATTATGAAAGACTTTGGAAAAACTTGTAGATTTTTTCATCAAAGAGTAAGAGATATATTGAAATAAATATTTGAACAAAACTTACCTCATATGTTGAATGCATCAGCGTTTGTAGGTGATCTACAGTTTCTTTATTTGTGAGCGGCCCAATGTAAGTTGATTTGGATGTGTGAAATGCACAACCTTTTATGTCATTTTGTTTCACAATATTTTTGAATAGTATCAATGTGGGATAATCTTTTACTCGGACACGTTCTTCGATGTCAATAAAATTGTGTAAGAGATTTGGGTGTATATATATCTGTTATAATCAAAGAGTACTATTTGTTAGATATGTTTCTGGAAAGTAAAAAGATAATTTTGATGAAACCTATAACTTATTATATTTAAAAGAGAGTAGTTATTATTCACTTGTGCATGATCATTTTTAGTTTCTCCATCTTTTATGTCTAACATGTAGTGAAGGGGTGTCCTTTTTGTTGCAAGAACAATTGCACCAACTATTCCAACTGCATATTGTTCTGTAGATTGTAGGAGAAGTTTGATTGTAGCATTGGGTATGAAGAAATATTCTAGGCAAATTTGAGATATCGTCTCTACAATACTTGTCCCGGTGAGAAACAAAATGCATTCAGAATCACCATGATCATAGCTTGTCTTTGAAGCAATTTGGAAATTTGTTATTCTAATAGTTGACCCAAGAAGAATGGTTTGTTCATACTTTTGAACAAAAATTCCTGTGAGGTTGAGGGTTACTGTCATCTCTCCTTTTTTGTCCGTTAAGTCAGCATGGAGGACTTGAATTGCATTTTTTGTTTTGTCCAGGTGAGTTTTGTATGTTACAACAATATCACCCTCAAAAATATTGTCATCTTTGTGTGCATTAAGGTCTTCAATTGAGACTACATTAGCAATCTCCTTTTTGGTGCTGAAATGTAGTGAAGGTGTATTTATTATTTAGGATATGAGAAAGTGTTCAAATATTATTTATACATTTAATTTTGTAAGAGATTAAATGTGATGCTTACATTTTTAGTTTTCTGTGTTGAACAATATCCGTGTATGCTTCAGTTCTTTTGTTGGTCTTCATTTCTAGCAAACAGGAACAAAAAACATATGTCAGTGGAGAAGCTTACGTAAACAGTAATAAAATAGTAAAGAGCAATAAACGAATATATGTCCTTACTATTAGTTTATTTTATTTATGTAAATTTTGAAGAATTAGAGAAATAGTGTCATGGTCACTCCAATATGCGTCTATCATTAAGATTGTGTAATTTTATTTGTTAATGTTGGACCAAGCGTGGTCAATAGCTGATCTTTGTGACTTATTTGTTTTGTTAAGTAAGAAATGCATATCTCTATTGTTTAAATATGTTTCTGGTTTTATTGTGTTTGTATTATTATGTTCCATATCAATATTGAAATCGCCAAGGATAAGTATATTATTGTTGAAAATGTTAGTGGGCAATGCTTGTTCTATGCTATCAATGATTGAAGAGATTTTTGT
>MU225932.1:2002532-2019566 GCA_018584345.1 Thuja plicata
TGTTAATACAGAAGACTTGTTCTCCATGAAATTTTCTATGATTCAAATCAATTTCTCATAATAATCTTTGAATTTTGGAAAATACAGTGAACATCTAAATGGTGGCAGGTTGAGTGCCTACAAGAATCATTTGAGATTTAACCAAGTTCATTAGAGCCGCTATTGATTGACTAATTTTGAAATGTTGATAATTTTTGAATAGTGAGTGATTTTACAAGTTGGGTAACAAAAGGAGTATTCTCATCAAAAAATATTAATCATAACAAGAGCACTTGGAAGATATTGCTGCATCTTTTACCAAAGAAATGTCTACGTGAAAACTAGGCCTACATGATGAAACCCTTTTGGACTAATACCTACAAACATTGCAATCACCATCAGTTACAAATCTACTAAGTATAAAGAAGTCCCCTTGCAAGTAGCAAAGGACATAAAGTACAATAAATACAACTCTCTTTAAGGCAATCATAATTTAGAGCTTGCAGGCAAGTGTCCAAATGAAAAACATCAATGAACCTATTCGCTTCACAGGTTAATCAATGATAAAAGGAGGAAGACAAGACCTCTATAGTTTTGTAGCACAACATCCTAACTCTGAGTTAATAGAAGCATATGCTTTGTAGTAGCAAGTCTTGTGAACATTTTGCATAAGTTGATTCATTTTTATTCCCAGCCTCAACCAAATCTGACATTTATTTCCATTTTCAGAAAACAAGATAACAGTGGAGTAGAAAAGCACTACAACACTGAGTATAACATTTGCAATTGGCATAAATAGTTTTTCCTTCTGATAACTATGAGGTGGAGATTTGATACTAATTTAATTTTACATAATCAACAAATAAAATTATAATATCTCAAGAATACACAACAAATATTCTCATGTGTTTTCACTCAATAAACATAAATTTTGCAAGCTTGACAGGGAAAAGTAAAATTCAAGTCATTGTTCTCTTAAGAAGTTTCCATCAGAATGTTGATTAACTATTTTTCATGTAACCACTTGAAGTTGACAACTACAGTCAATTGACAGAGAAGGACATGCAATTTGTAGCTAAATGCGAATGTGAGAGCATATGTAGCTTGAACATTTTTTGCATGCAGCAAACACAAGGCCCACACAATGTATAGGATATTTTATTGTCTTCACACATTGTTTTGCTTTTATCCCACTACAGTAAACCATCTTTGTAGACTAATTATGATTCTTTCAAACTGTAATGGTTTAGCTAACTTATACTATACTTCCATCTTAACTATATAATTATTTTACTTATTTTGGATGGCAAGTGCAGTGTTGTAGCAACATATAGTAACATATGACTTTGCCAATATTGTCCATCAAACACAGCCCACATAATGCATGGGTTGTTTTATTGTCTTCACACATTGTGTTGCTTTTTTTCCACTCCATAATGATAAAACCATTGTTGAAGATTAATGGTGATTATTTTAAACCATAATGGTGTAGTTAACTTATACCAAATAGGCGTCTTAAATGTATAATTATTTTAGTATTAATCAATTTGTCAATGTTGTCCATCATTGTGTGACACAACAATAATCCTTATGAAATTTAGGAGGTACTTTTTTTGCACTTAGCCTTAAGTTAAAAACTTGGTCTTCAAAATATTACAAGAATTCAAAAACATTATTTTTGTGACAAACTGAACTTCCAGGTTTGATTCAAACAGTATGTTCTACTTTTAAAAGCAAACTTGCAGATTTGAGTTGAACTGACGGTAGCGAAAATAGCCCATTACATGTGAACATGAGATAATGGACGAACATTGACACTTATTCTTGTGGACTTTGAGTTGCAAATTAGGCTACATAGTGTCAACTCTTGAGAGCCCAACCCTACCAAAACCACTTTGTACCATTTCCACAGTGTAGGGAATAGGAAAAAAGGTCCAATAATAATGACTATTTTTTGTGGGTAGCTTAAACAGTGAGCACCTAAATGCATCTGTTATTTTTTAGGGTTTCATTTTTCCTAATCTAGTAATAAAGTAGGAATTATTGTCTAGGAAATTTTCATTTCCCAGTGTCCTAAGTGTTGATTGATATGAAGAACCCAATATTGATAACCATGAAACCTAATAGGTGTGAAAATCCACTTTTTGCTTTTCTGGACTTGTCTATTATTAAAGTATAATAACGAGGGATTGCGACTTGCAAATATTTCTCTATTGAACAATGGTTTTTTTTAAAGTTTATTAGCACAAATGAAGTGAAAAGGAATACCAGAGCTATTGTGTAACATGGAACACAATTCAACTCTTATTTCATATCATAGATCCTCCATCAGTTTTCCTTGCATTAGGTGTCCTTGGTATGCCAGAGTCCCCTAGATGGCTTGTTATGAAAAATAGGATTGAGGAAGTTGCTTCTGTACTGGCAAGAACCTCAGATGATCAAGGTGAGGCAGATGTGAGACTGACAGAAATTATAGAATTAGAAGGTATTGGAGGTAATGAATCTAATGACAATGTTGAGAAATTGGGGGAAAAAGATGAAAAGATAGATTTTTCATCTCCAAAAATTCTCCAAAAGAAACATCGTGGGGAAGAAGTTTGGAGAGAACTTTTATGGCCCAATCCTCTGTTGCAAAGGATGCTCATCATAGTTTAGGGATTTAGTTCTTCCAGCAAGCATCAGGAAGAGATCACCCTTCTTGTTGCATCGGAGAAGCATCCCTTGAGTTCCTCTCAACTTAAATAGGAATAATAAAAAATGGAAGATAGGTTCATAGAGAACTAATGATTAGATGGTATGATATTCCTAATAGCCCCGAGTAAAGCTACATAGAAAAAAATGGTTGCTATACAAAATTAGGCACCTTATACATCTATTGACTGTTGTACCCACAATATGAACATCTGCAAGTCACCCTATAATAATGATGCCAATGCAATCAACATCAGCTTATTGTTAAATAAATTGTACTTCACCTTCAAAGTCTTCGTACTGTAGGTATAATATAGTTGTGAGGAGAGAAATATGATGCTATTAACAACATAACTTAAAAATTGATTCTCTAGATATCTAAATATTGTCATGCAATCTTTTCCAAGTAATTTTTCATGGGAGCTCTGAACCCTAAAACTGACCTGGCACACCCTCCATCTTAATAGTGAAAGAAATTTAAAGAATTATGTAATCTATCAAACAATCAATACAGACAGCTCAATAAAAGAAAAGGGCCAGCTAGGCCATGTTACGGTTGAAATGAAAATTACAGGAAATAAGAAAAAGTGCTTGTCTGCTTCATAAACATTTTAGAAAGAATTATGACTGGGATAGTGAATGAACCTGGAAAACAATGTTGATCTTGAGCACTAAGTTGTTACCCTTGTTCCAAGCTTTGAATGATTTTCTGTAATTGAAATCAAGAACTATTTTTTCATTTAATACCACAACTCCCCTTTGTAACCATTTCCCTTATTGCATGACATGGACATTTTACTCCTATTTCCATGAATTCCTTTTTTGGGTGTGTGTTAAGGTAAATACTCCCCACTAGTGGTAATGGATATATTGTAAGGTAAATTTACTCCCCACTAGTGGTAGTTACTAGTTGCCCGCAGAGTGCTCATTCTTATGTATTTAAAAAATAAAATAAAATAAATTAAATTAATCTATTTGTGCATATAATAAATCTATTGCATATATATTGAGTTGAGTACACATTTTGAAAGAAATGTCTGATAAATTAAATTAATCTATTTGTGCATATAATCAATCTATTTCATATATATTGTGTTGAGTACACATTTTGAAAGAAATGTCCGAAAAAGGGGTCCTATAAGACAAAATAATTTTAACCAATCACATTTGTGATAAATAATTTTCATAATATATATAAATAATAATTAAATATCCAAAGTTTAGAAATATTTCAGTTACAAATAAATAGTTAATTGTGATTGGTGGAAATTAATTGGCTAATTGACACAACTGAATGCAATAAGATTACTTCAAATTTTTATAAAAAAAAATGAAAATAGTAATAAAATTACAACAGGGTTTATATAATAAGATTACCATAAATCAATAGTCTTATATAGCCTCAATCTATACTACAATTTTGTCTTGAGAACTCTATGTGAATAAGTTCATGAATATGAAAGGGAAACTCTAGGAAGCTTAAAATTATAGAAGCAAAGGAACAATTTGAGAACACCGGGATGAAAGAAATTGTAGAATCTAACTAGAAACTAGTAAGAGAAATAAAATACTCAAGGAACAAATAATAAACTTGGAAAAATAATGAAAAATGAGCAACAAGAGTAGATTGTTATAAACTAAAATTTAGACCAATTCAAAATAGTAAAAGGAAATAAACCAAATATTGTAAAAGGATGAGATGTCATGCAAATAAAAGAGGTCCAAATAAAATAAAAATGAACTAAGAGATTGAATTGTAAAGACCAAGTCTTAGGCATAAGTACTTAAAGGACTATTAAACAAAAAAAGGGAAAGCATAAAGAAACAAATCAAAATGCAAATAACATAAGAAAAAGATGAACATGATAAGCTTGTAAATATCATTGTGAAATGATTAGAGAACTAAGTCAAGGAGGAAATTAATATTTTCACAAAGACTAGACCATAAATTTATCACAAGAAAAATAAGGCACCTCTTCAAGATAAAAATTCTCAATGAATCTAAATAATCTAGAATTTTTTTAAATGCCCCTTGAATAACACCTTTAGAAAGCAAAGGGTAATATAATGAGTAGTATGGTAGGTATAGAAAGTGTTCCAATAATATTATGCATGTTCCTTCTATTGATCCACAAAGAATAATTAATTGTGTGCAAAATCTCTAAAATTAGGAGAAGAATTTCAAGTACATTTAAAATAGAGAAAAAAATTAAGAAGGTTTATAAAAGATCAATATGGTCCAAAAAAGAAATACATGAACACAAGAAGGAAAGAGTTCATTTTTCTTAGAGAGCACACACCCAAAAACTTTTAAAGGGGACTACAATGAAGAAGAAAGCAATCGCTACCATTTAATAATCATAATATGTAAATCTATTGTATGATGGACTTAATATAAAGTGATCTCATATAATTAACACAACATCCCATCTCTTGTGTACAAATGATATTAAAAAATGCATAAATAATCTTGTACGGGATCATACAAGATACAAATGATTTATGTTGGTAGAAAATAGTCAAATTCAAGAAACAAAACAAATTAAACCTACCAAAAGTGAAATGTGGCACATATAATTAACCTATAGCACATCCAAAGACACGACATTGACAAAGGGTATGTTTCCCTTACAGAGACAATATATTAATATTAGAGAAAGTAATGGTATATTGTATCAAAGCCTTATATGTTGAATAGAAATGTTACTATATTTTTTTTTTATCAAAAAGAAACAAAACAAGGGTGGTGTCCCTTATATGTTGAATACAAAATTTTATTATATTTAATGCATAATGAGATATTGGGTATTTGATGAAATTTGAATGAATAGTTTGTGTGTGTAAAGGTGTGTATTTATTAAAAAATTTGTGTCTTGTTTATTTTCTTCCATTTTTGTAAACTTGTTCTCTCTTGCATGCTCTACTCCTCCCCAAAGTTTCTCAATCTTAATTTGCAAGGTATGCAACCCTCAACTGTATCACAAAATAAAACAACTAGTTCTCCAATTTCTCATGAATAATATGAAAAATGAAATATAGCATATAAATTGTGTTTGTGTGTGGGCGCACGCGCGTGCATGCACACACACACACACATGTACATACATGTATATACATATATACATATACATGTACATACTGTTAGAATAACTTAGAGGGGGGGGGGGGGGGGGAATCAGTGGCCNGTGAATCAGTGGCCTCAAAAATTAATCCAATAATCCAACCAAAACTTTATACCACATATATAAACCCTATAGTTATCTTCAGTCCTACAAGATGTATGCCTTTAAATAATCTTATCGAATAACTACTGCTCGGATTATATTGTTTATCATTTTTCTTAAGCTTTACCGAATAGCAATTTTAGCCTTTACCGAAATACAGTAAATAACTTAGTGTTTACCGATCAATCTTGTTTTAGTAATGTGTAAAGAAAACATCAAAGCAATGAACCATATACACATTTGACACATGAATTTTTAACGTGGAAACCTTGTTAAGGGAAAAACCACTTGGGATCGGTAACCCAAAATTTTTACTCTTCTAAAGTGAGCTTGGTGAAGAGCCAACCCTGTTAAAGATTACAAACACACTGTTAAGTGCGACCTTGTCAGAGGATTTAAAACTTTTGGTTAATCTTTTGATCTTCTGCATTCACTATGTTCTCAAAAAGTAAAAACCTTTTGATACTCCTTGGGATGTATCTCAATATATAAAGGATGGTTAAATCTTGTTCGGTTAAGAGATTTTTTGAATCAATGGTTAAACTGAAATAATATATGATCTATTCATAAATATAACTTAATCTTTGCAGATGTTCAGATCTACTGTAAGCTCATAATAAATTTATGATCAATGCTTTCCTTATGTTCCTTTGCTCCACTTCTTTCTGCTTAGTGAATGTTGTTGCTTCTCTGTTGCTCGATGTCTGCAAAATTCCTTAGCTCTATTCTTCAGCTTGATGAACTATAACTGATTAAATGTTTAAAGAAAACAAAGTTGATGATCACCGAGATGCAGAAAGTTAATGCAAGACATAGTTAATGTATTGAATTTTCATTGATGTCAACTTGATATACTCTGATTGGTCATATTCATATTGTCAAAGAATTCAAAGAGCCAAAGGAATAATGGTTATGTTATCAATAATGCATAAAATATTAGTATACACCAAGTGAAAACAAACATCGATAGACAGTGCACACTAATAGATAGAGAACCCTGAGAAGAGTCACAATGCAAACCAAGCAAGATGCTCGAGCAAGCATTACCAAGAAGAACCAAAGTGATAACCGAGTAGAAGTGAAAGTCATAGTGTTTCCCGATGGACGGACAACCCTGACGGACAGAGATGCCTGAGGACAACTGAAGTCAAGACCAAGAAAACAAGGAGTTAAACACCGATCATAACTGAAGTTCAGAAATGACAAAAAACTTAGCTAGCAGGAGCTAAAAATGGAGTTAATTGATTGATTACATTGTTTTCATCGACCAGTTAAAAGCTAGAGATAAGCTAGAGATTTAAAGCTAGTTTTATTACAGTTATCAAGAAGAAATGTACATGATAAAACTAAAGAAAGCTTTAAAGAAAGAATGGTGAGATTTGTGGATCACATCACGAACAAGAAAGACAAGGACCTAGAAACAGTGAAATCATGTCTATAAAAGAGACAAGCTAATTCATAACAAAAGGGGGAAGAATAAGAGGATGTTGAAGAGAAATATGGTGAAGAAAGAAGTCTTCATACAAACCTGATCATACAAGCTAAAGAAAAGAGCTAAAGTTTTCTGCAGACACCGAGCAACAGAGAAGAAACAACATTCACCGAGCAGAAAAAAGTGGAGAAAAGAAATAGAAGAGAAACATTAATGATCATAAAGGTATTATGAGCTTACAATAGATTTGAACATCTGCAAAGTTTAGTTGTATTTATGAACATATCACATACTGTTTCAGTTTAACCATTGGATCAGAAAGTCTCTTAACCAAGCAGGATTTAACCATCTTTTATATATTGAAATACATCCCAAGGAGTATCAAAAGGTTTTTCATGTTGACAAGCATAGTGAATGAGGAGGTCAAGTGATTAACTATTAGTGATAAATCATCTAACAAGGTTGCACTTAACAATGTGTTTGTAACCTTTAACAGGGTTGGCTCTTTACCGATCTCACTTCAGAAGAGTGAAAATTTTGGGTTACCAGTCTCAAGTGGTTTTTCCCTTAACAGGGTTTCCACGTTAAAAATCCATGTGTCAAATGTGTATATGGCTCATTACTTAAATGTTTTTCTTTAATACATTACGAAAATAGGATTGATCGGTAAACACTAAGTTATTTACTATATTTTGGTAAAGACTAAGAATGCTATTCGGTAAATCTTAAGAATAAGGATAAATAGTGAACTGCAAGGAGTAGTTATTTTATAATATTGTTTAAAGGCATACATCTTGTAGGACTGAAGATAAATAGAGGTTTTGTATTTGAGATATAAAGTTTTGGTTGGTTTATTGCATTAATTTTTGAGGCCACTGATTCACCNGATTCCCCCCCCCCCCCCCCCTCTTAGTTATTTTAACAATTTGTATCAGAGCTATGTGTGCTTAGAAGGAAGGTTTCAAGACCTAACCTAAAGATCACAAGACAAGTAAGAGGGATGTTCCTAAGTTGAACAAGGAAAACTTTGCATCATGGAAAATAGGATAAGACTTCACCTATCAAGTATTGGAAATGATGTTACTCAATACTTGGATGCTAAATATGTGTTACCTACTGGACCTCATACACTTGATCAATTGAGAGAAAAAATGAACACAATTCTATGATGATAGAAATTGCTTCCTCACTCTCCGATGCTGAATTTGAAGATGTCAAATCATGCACCACTCCAAAGAAAATGCAGGACAAATTGAATCTAGTACATGGAGGAGATACAAATGTGCTAAGAGATAAGGCAAAAAGCCTAAGAAGAAAATTTGATGACTTGAGAATGAAAGAAGGAGAAAACATCACTCAATAGAGTGGCAAAATCAAAGAGGTTGTAAATTCCGTCCAAGGAGTAGGAGGTGTACTTGAAGAAGAAACAGTGGTAAGTAAAATTCTCAGAACCCTATTGCCTGTTTATGCTATTAGAGTATCTGCTATACAAGAAATGAGAGCAATAGCAAATAACAATGTTACTCTAGATAGTCTGATTGATAGAATTATTTCATTTGAGATGAATAACTTTGACAACAATGTCTTACCAACTATTGAGTCTGCATTCAAATATTCTTTGAAAATAAGTAAATCAAGTCATAAACACACTATGAGAAATGATAGTGAAAGTGATAGTGATGACCAAGAACTTGATGAGATTGAAGCACTAATGGCTAGAAGATTGCAGAGAGGCAAAGGTAGATACAAAGGTAAATTACCACTTGCATGTTTTAATTGTAAAGAGATTGGACACTTTGCTGCTAGATGTCCTAACAAAAGAAAAGATGATAGAAGTAATGACAAAACTTATGAAAAGAAGTTTGACAGAGGTGATGACCGAGATTACCGAAGGAACCGACAATCTGACAGAAGAGATAACCAAGACTACAAGGACAAAGTGAAGAAACCTTGTTACCTGGCTGAGAACAAAGCTAGAAATACTGACACCAAATCTGATGAAGATGTTGAGGTGGTATTTGTTGCTATGAAAGATGATTCAGACGAAGAGGAAAGGTATGTAGAGACTACAATCATATCTAAGGTTAGTAAAAATGATGTCTTGATTATTGATAGTGGTTGTACTTACCACATGACTGGAGATAAAGAAAATTTTGAAACTTTTGAATACTATAATGGTGGATCAGTAAGAATGGGTAATGACTCACCTTATCCGGTTGAAGGTAAAGGAACCATAATGTTGAATAATCTAATCAGATGTGAAAATGCATACTGGGTAAAAGGACTTGACTATAACCTATTGAGTGTTTTACAGCTAAATAACACAGGTCACCGAGTTGCATTTCAGAACAAAAAAGGCAAAGATCTTCAATGAATCAGGAAGGTTGATCGAAACTGGTGAACAGACAAAAGGTAACCTAGATTCTATCTTGATGATATTAACACTAGTTGTTTAATGGCTAGAAAAAAAGACATATGGTTGTAGCATAAAAGGTTATGTCATGTGAATTTTGACAACATGGTTAGGATAAGCAATAAAAGGAAAGTAAGAGGCTTATCGAGCATATCAAAACCTGACCATATCATGTGTAAGAATTGTCAAAAAGGTAAAATGACAAAGTCTAGTTTCAAGAGCAAAACCTACACATATAATGCTATTGTAGAATTATTCCATACCGATCTATGTGGACCAATGATAACAAAGAGATAATATGGTGATAGATACTTCATTCTCTTTGTTGATGATTATTCTGGAATGATGATTGAATTGTTCCTAAAAGGAAAATCAGAAGAATTCAAGATGTTTAAATGGTATAAGGCTATAGTGGAAAAACAAAGTGGAAATTAACTAAAGTGTCTAAGGTCAGATAGAGGGGGGGAATTTGTTTATGATGAATTCACTAATTTTTTCAATGAGCATGGAATTCAAAGACAGGTTTCTGCACTGAGAACACCACAGCAAAATGGGATTGTTGAGGGAAGGAATGGATTAATTATTGATTGTGCCAGAACACAGATGATTAAGAAAGGCATCACACAAATATTCTGGAGAGAATCTGTCAGCACTGTTGTCTAAATATTGAACAAAGTTCAATTGAAGAAAGACACTAATAAGACACCTTATGAGCTATGATACACACCCAATGTAAGTTACTTCAGAATTTTCAATAGTCAATTTTATATTTTGAAAGATGATAGAAATGGAGATCTTGAATCCAAAGGTGAAGAAGGAATATTTATAGGGTATTCTACGAAGAGCAAGGATTATAAATGTCTTAACAAATCCTCTAACAAAATCATTGAAAGTGAAAATGTCAAAGTAGATGAATTTGCTGAGATAAATGATAAGGAAAGCATAAAGGAACCAAAAGACTACAACAGGTTTTTCTACAGTGAAGAACCTGATACTCTGCCCGAGCAACAATGTATTGCTACCGAGTGAAAGAATAATGCACTCGAGCATCAGGCTGCAAACACTAAAAATCAGAAAATTGCTCACAATGATGTGCCGAGTGATGGAGATCAGAATGAAGGTCAAGATGATGATCATAATGATGAACAAAGAGGTGAATTGATACTTGCCAAATATGTCAGAAGACACCATTCATAGAACCAGATCATAGGAGACAAAAAGGCTGGAATGAGAACAAGAAGTAAGTCACTGAACACTAGAATTTTAATTTGTGATTTTGAGCCTAAATCTGTCAATACTGCACTTGAAAATGAAGAATGGGTCAGTGCTATGAATGAAGAAATTGAGAAGATTAAGAAGAACAAAACATGGTTACTGGTACCTAGACCAAATGACAAGAATGTCATCGGTATCAAATGGATATTCAGAAGCAAATTGATGCAGAGGCTAGTGGTTTGTAACAATATTTTCTTCCACTAGACTCCACATCTGAAGTTTGCACTCTTTCAACTCTTCCTTTCATGCATCAAGGCATCTTTGCCAACATGGTATTGTGACTATCCTAATTCACCCTTCAATCTACCTTCAAATTTAACTGACTCAAGACCCTTGATTGGATCAATAGCTTTAGGCTTGGACTTCTCCCAATGCCAATCCACATGTGGGATCCCTGATACTTTTTCTTGGATCCTCTAAGCAACTCAACTCCACACCAACTTTTGCAAACTCACTATGCATTGTCTCCTTATGACAATCAACTCTCCTTATCGAATAGTCACAATAACCAATCATTACAATGTGTCCCCACACCCCTAAATGAGATGAGACACCATATAGGTATTCCTAGACACCTTTATACTCTTTTCCACACACCCACCATGTTATTTTGACTCCTTAAACTCAAAATCATTTGAAACAAAACAAAATTCCTATTCTACCGTCCTCTTTGATAGACCTATACACAGAGGTCTATAAATTTTGAAACAAAGCTTATTCTAAAAAATCCGTCTGGTGAGAATGTGTGAAATTAGGTTCCTTCTAATATATCCAAAATGTAGAAAGATCCAAGATTGGACTTGTGATATGTGGATCCCGCACTGGACTGCATTTTCCTGAGACAATCATACCCTTCTTCCTGTGACTGTACATTCACTTCCCTTCACTCAAATACATGCTATGTCCTGCATGGACACCTAAAACCTCCAGGGAAGTTAGTGTACACTCCCATCTCATCACTTCCCAAATGAGAGGTTTTTTTGACTGTTAAATCTGGAGGAAATTACATTTTAGTGCCCATGGGTCACCCTAAGTGAGGGTTTGGGTAGTCTTCAACAAAATGCAAATATCTTTTGAAATACTTAAGAAAATGAGACCATTAAAAAGATAAAATGCTCTTAACTCATACTACTACCATTACCAATCAATAAAATTTCAAAATCCAAACATATAGATGGAGGAAAATCCTTAATGAAGTGACTGTTACAGAGAAGAAACAACAAAATGTTGAAAACTCATTACTTTATTTGATCCAAAACTTACAAAATCTGCATCACCCAACCATTGCCTCTTTCTTTGGGCTATCACATAATAAATAGGCCTCTTTTTGACCCAAAACACTGACCAAATACCTTTTAAACCAACCAAAAATTCCTAAAACTAAATAGAATCGGTTAAAACTGACTTGTTACATTTTGTTTAATGTTGTCAAGTTGACAACATAGTTGTCAACTCAACAACTTCCTATCTGTTTGCATTTTAATATTATTTGAATAACTTGTAAAAGCCTTTTTAGAATCAATTCCTAATATCAGACCTCAACTACCCCTTAAATCCTTACAATGATCAATTACGCCTTAGGTGCTAATCATGGCTTACAAAGCATGCCTATGATCCTATTACATTAAATGATTAAAACTCTTAACAAAACATCATCAAATGACCAAATTGGTCTTGTTACATTGCAAATGACCCTTCATGGTCATTATTTGTCTTCAAATCCTCTAGGATCCATGAGTGAACCTAGTGTTCCTCCTTGGCCTTGGTGCTCCTGCACCACAAACTGAATGAGAATGGAAAAGTCACAAGGAACAAAGCAAGATTAGTATGCAAGGGTTATGCACAAGAAGAATGTATTGACTATGGAGAAACCTTTGCACCTATTGCTAGACTAGAAGGAGTAAGAATTTTACTTTCTTATGTTGCATTCAAAGGATTCAAGGTATACCAAATGGATGTCAAATCTGCATTCCTAAATGGAATACTAGAAGCAGAGGTATACATTAAACAACCATAAGGGTTTTTTTATTCTAAAAAGAGAAACATCGTTTGTAGAGTAAACAAAGCCTTGTATGGATTGAAAAAAGCACCAAGAGCATGGTATGAAAGACTTCACTTCTATCTCATAAGTATTGGATTTGTTAGAACAAATGAAAACAGTAATCTGTATTTAAAAGAAGATACTGATGATAACATTTTGATTGCTGAAATATTTGTTGATGATATCATATTTGGAGGTAATGATATGTTATACAAATCATTTGCTAATGAAATGAGAAAAGAGTTTGAGATGTCAATGTTTGGGGAGATCAAATTATTTCTTGGTCTATAGATTCTTCAAGAGGATGTAGGCATATACATCACTCAATCCAAATACATCAAGGAAGTTCTCAAGATGTTAAAGATGGAAGATTCCAAACCACTTGGAACACCTATGGCAACTGGATGCAAGCTAACAAAGAAAGACAAGTCAACCAAGGTAAATCAGACCTTATATAGATCTATGATTGGAAAACTCATGTATGTTGGTCATACTAGACCATATATAGCACATGCAGTTGGAATGGTTGCAAGATTCTCTGCCAATCCCAAGGAATCACACATGACTACTGTTAAAAGAATTCTGAGATATCTTAAGAATATCGAGGACTATGGCTTATGGTATAAAAGAGAAGGCAAATTTGAACTTCAAGTCTAAACAGATGTTGATTGGGCTAGAAAATTAGATGAAAGAAAGAGCACAACTAGAGGAGCATTCTTTATGGGTGACAGACTTGTCACATGGATAAGTAAGAAGCAAAGATGCATCTCACAATCTACTGCAGAAGTAGAATATGTGGTTGCTACAATTTGCTCCAACATTGCATGGATCAAGCAATTACTGGAAGGTATGAATATGAAAATTCTTGAACCAGTGATTATTTATTGTGATAATACAAGTGCAATAAACATCTCTAAGAACCCTATCATGCATGCTAAGACAAAGATTATTGATATAAAGTATCATTACTTAAGAGAACAAGTGCAAGAGAAAGAGGTGATACTAGAATATGTTCAATCCAAGGAACAATTAGCAGACATATTCACCAAACCCTTTCCTAAAGATACGTTTGAGTACCTGAGAAAGAGACTAGGGGTCCGACCCTTGTCTATTGGTCACTAAGATAACTATGGGGCTGCATCAGCCTACACATTATTAGAAGATCATTCATGTTGATGCAAGAAAAGAGATGGACTACAAAGATTTATCAGTACATAGAAAGGTACTTATCTGCACCGAATACCAGAGATATTGTTGGCTAATACAAAGTTATATTGCTGATAGAAAGGGAATACAAGGAATATATTAAAAGAGAAAAGACTTTGGCATTGTTTTCAAAGGGAGAGATGACTTAAGGATGACTTAAGAGAGACAAATATTCAATGAAATATATTGTTGTCAAAGGGAAAAGAGATATGAAATATCTATCAGGAATATTCAAAGAGAAAAGAACTATCCATCTAAGGGAGAGAAGATTCTACAACAAAGGGAGAGACAGAATCAGAAGTTGCTACATCTATCCAGTGAAGGGAATGAAGAATGAAGAAAGTACTCTGCAAGAATCAAATCTAAGCTAGAAGAGCTTACCAAAAGTCAGACATTTGTATTGGTTATAGAACAATAAGTTTGGTAGGAATTGATGAACTACAACGGATATATTTCATATTATATTAGTACTATGTAGTATGTTGCCATCAATGCCAAAGGGATAGAATGATGAACTATAACTGATTGAATGTTTAAAGATGACAAAGTTGATGATCATTGAGATGTAGAAAGGAAATGCAAGACATTAAATCAGTTAATGTATTGATTGTCATTGATGTCAACTTGATATACTTTGATTGGTCATATTCATATTGTCAAAGACTTCAAAGAACCAAAGGAATGATGGTTATGTTATGAGTAATGTATAAAAGTTCAGTATACACCAAGTGACAACAAACACCAATGGATAGTGCACATCGACAAATAGAGAACCCCGAGAAGAGTCACAGTGCAAACCGAGAAAGATGACTGAGCAAGAATTATTGAGCAGAACCAAAGTGATACCCGAGTAGAAGTAAAATTCATAGTGTTGCCCGACTGACAGAAAACCTTGACAGACAAAGATGCCCAAGGACAATTGAAGTCAAGACCAAGCAAACAAGTAGTTAAACACCGATCAGAACTGAAGTTCAAAAATGACAAAAGACTTAGTTGGCAGGAGCTAAAAATAGATTTAACTGATTGATTACATTATTTTCATTGACCAGTTAAAGCTAGAGATAAGCTAGAGATTTAAATCTAGTTTTATTCCAGTTATCAAGAAGAAATGTACGGGATAAAACTAAAGCAAGCTTTAAAGCAAGAATGATGAGATTTGTGGATCACGTCAAGAACAAGAAAGATAAGGACCTAGAAACAGTGAAATCATGTCTATAAAAGAGATAAAATAATTCATAAAAAAGGGGGAAGAATAAGAGGATTTGAAGAGAATTCTGGTGAAGAAAGAAATCTTCATACATAATTGATCATACAACCTAAAGAACAGAGCTAAAGTTTTTTGCAAACACCAAGAAACAGAGAAGAAACAACATTCACCGAGCAGAAAGAAGTGGAGAAAAGGAATAGAAGAGAAACATTGATTAGATAGGTATTATGAGCTTACAATAGATCTGAACATCTGCAAATTTTAGTTGTATTTATGAACAGATCATATACTGTTTCAGTTTAACCATAGGATCAGAAAGTCTCTTAACCGAGTAGGATTTAACCATCCTTTATATATTGAGATACATCCTAAGGAGTATCAAAAGGTTTTTCATGTTGATAAGCATAGTGAATGCGGAAGTTGTTGGATGATATCAATTTTGGTACTGATCATCTTGTTGATATTCATATTTTTTCACTGATGTCAACATATGATTCTGTGGAGAAGACAGATTGGTTATTTGACTGACAGAAGTGTATGAACATTGTACAGATGATTTATAATGACCAAAATTGGATATATGAAGAAGGATGTGTGTTGACCTTATTTTTAAGATCACTTGGATTTATGTTGCATATTGCAGATGTTACAGCTGATTTGGTGAAGACTGGTTTCTGGACTATAACTGTGATACTCGACAGAGCAGGTCTCTGTGTTTCGGGTATATCTTTCTGGCAAAGATATTTCAGATAAAGAAGGCTTACTGGTGGATAGATGACATATTCTAGAATAATGGGATGAGTTTGACTATTGTGTGATTACTAGTGACGTCATTTGTGGTGTATATTCTAGAGGAGACCTATTTGGTGGCCAACTTTAGACATGTAGCTTGTAAAATGAAATATGAGCGTGGATTACGAATCTAGAAATATATGTGATGGATTATATTTTATGTTTACTTTTTATAGGTACCATGTGTATCTTATCAAGGGGTTATATAATTAGATATGTATATTGGAAAGCCTTAATTGGCCGACCTAATCAATTATTTATATATTTGGAAAGCTTAATTGGCCAACCTAAAGAATTAGTATAAGGAGGTATATATGTGAGATATTTTATTTTGGAAATATGTGGTTGAGGTTAAAAGGAAAAGAGAAGTGAAAGGTGCGAGGCTTGTTTTGTTGCTGGATGTAGAGTAGAGTTCTGTGACAAGAGTACTTCATTGGAACTAACCAAGCAAAGATAGTTGTTATCAGATAGTTCACTAGATTGTATATTTGTTATATACACATGTTTGGATTGTGAATCCTTGAGGGTGGTTTTAACCTTCTTTGGGTAGTATGCCTGGGCAGTGAGCCTACTACTTTTTTTTTACTCCTTACTGTATGCACCCTAAAATGGTCGCCTAGACTTTGGGCCCCATTTATCATTTTATTAATTTATCAAATTTCTGAATCAATGCTTTGGAACATTTTCAATTCAAATCAATTTCCTTGATCAAATTGTAATTAATTCAATTATTTCAATATTTCCTAAGGTTTGACCATTTTTATTTAATTAAAA
>MU225932.1:2030075-2049181 GCA_018584345.1 Thuja plicata
TTCTAAAATAACTGATCAGTCAGTTCAGTCAACTGACTCTCTTGACCAATCGAATCACTTGCACATGGATTGTGCTTCTTCAATCGAATCTGAGCCACTCTTTGAAGTTCAATCTCGACCGTCGATTTGAGAGAGACTTCTATAAAAGAGAATGGTATTAGAAACTATGGAGGTACTTACAGTGAGGAAGAAGTGATTGCAAAGATACTCAGATCTTTGACACCTTCCTATAGAACCAAAGTACAATCAATAGAGGAAATTATACCTTTGACACCGAACTTTACTAGAGAGATGTTGATTGGAAAGCTAACTACTTTTGAGGCCGCAAAATTGGGAGATTATTTACCTAAGGTTGAGTCAACAATCAAGGCGATTGTGCATAAGAACAAAAAGACCTTATCTGGAAATGCGAGCACCAGTGGTAGTGATCTGATAGAAGAGCTTGGAGACTATGCTAAAGAATGGGAACAGATACAAGAAGAAGAAAGAAAGCTAGATGAAGCAGTTGCACTGATTGCTATAAGAGAAAAGAGAGGTAAGGGAAAATTTGAAGGAAAATTACCTTTGAAATGTTTTTCATGTAAAAATATTGGTCATTTTGGATCTAGATTCCCTTCAAGAGTTCCAAAGCACAAACCTAAGTTTTTCAAGTTTAAGTATTCAAAAGACAAGGAATGATACTATGCTAGTGAAGGTGTATCTGATGATGATGATGATTATGATGAAATTTGATTTATTACCATTAAGGATGATGGACCTATGCATGAAGGAAAATCCTTAGTATCCTATGTTGAAAATAAATCTGAATGGGTTAAAGACAATGGTTGTACACATCATATGACTGGAGATAAAAATAAGTTTGCGAGTTTGAAAAGATATAATGGTGGTGTTGTCAGATTTGGTGACAATATTCCTAAGCTTATCATTGGAATAGGATATATATCTGGATGGGAAGACTAATACTGACAATGTATTACTTGTTGATAGGCTTAAGCATAATATGTTGAGTTTTGGACAATTAGTGGACAAGGGTTATCAATTGAAATTCATTGATGGGAAATTCTCTATCCGAACTAAATTAGGAGACTTGATCACATCTGGTACTAAATCTAGAGGTAATGTATTTGAATTAAACACATCTAAAGCTTCTTGTTTTATTGTGAAGGTTGATGCTACTTGGTTACGACATAGAATATTTTTTCATGTTAACTATTGTCAATCAGAATTGTGCCTATAGTTAGATGCAGAATCTAGCCATCCTATTGAAACATGGAAACATTCTCCTAGGTGCATTAGAGAATGAATCTCCAGATTCTAGGCCGGTTCCTGTTGGATTTGGGATATCACCTAATATTGATTTTTATAGTTTTGGGAAAAGGGAGAAGGAGAAGTAAAAATAAATGTTAAATAAGAAAGGTGATACACCAAATATGGATGCAGATTTATCAGAATTGCAAGACTGTACCTACAAAACACACATTACTAAGTTCTGCAATATTTTTCACTTCTTAACACCTAGGATGACCAAGAGCTTACTATTAGGGCTTGATACCACTAATGGTGAAGATTCGATCAATGAACACGTACTTTCTACAAAAGGCTAATTCTTTATAACTCTAGAATAGGAATATGAGTAATTCACTAATCTATATTTAAAAGAGAAGAAACACTAAAATGCAAAAATTTAAGAAGGATAGATAGAAAAACCTAGAAAAGATGTATGAACAGTAAGGCCAACTTTATTATCACCAAAATCTGCAAAATGGTTGCAAAATACAAAAAGGAAGTGCAAAGGAACGATATGTTCACTAATACAACTTCTCTCCCCAATTCTGAACTCTTAAAAATGATCATCCAAATCAATTTTATACTAAGCCCTAACCATAAATCTGAAAATCAAAGGCCTTTACAAATTTCCCTAATTTGGCCAAAATATGTGCAAAAAATCTAGCCCTATGAAAATTCTACACTTAGTGCCCAAAATATTGGGTTAAAATAAGGATTTGAAATCCTTTTACAATATTTTGCCAATATTTAAACTATTTGAATAAAGATCCAATATTAAATTACAACCTAGTTATTCCAAACTCCTAACTTAAAAAAATAAATTTCTAAGTATATGCAAAGTGAGGAGGGTCAAAATGACCACTCGATCCACTTGCAGTGTGATGCAAAAATAGAGGAGTGAGGTGGAACTGTTTCGCAGTTTTTGAAACCTGTAGGAATAGACATTTGCATTGACGACATTGAATGCTTTATGCTTGGCAGACTCCAAATTCCCAAAAGCTCATTTCATTCTTGGACTTGGCATTTTTGTCTATCTTCATAGAGAAGAAAAAGGAAACCCTAAGGAAATTCTGCAAAAATTTTAAGAAACTTGGCCTGACTGTAGATGAAGCTCAAGTTCTTTGTCATTTTAATTCTCTGGCATGCATTCTATACTGAGAGCTCGATACTATGAAGGCTCGGGTTCACTGGAGTTGACTGGAGTCTTGATTTTTGTTATTCTTTTCTCATGGTGTCAAAAAATTAGGCTCATTTGCATGTATTAGATGGAACTCAGGGTTCAATGTTTGTTGAATGTGGGCATCCCGCATTCGAGCTAGTGTTGTGAACTGGCTCTTCTCTTTATTAAGAGCTCAGGCTCTACTTCTGGTTGTAACTGTGTGTTTTCTTCCATGGGATCTACTCTGTCTGTTTCACATGCTATGTATGCATGGCGCCTCTTTGGATATGTTATAAGAACTTGAGTTCTCACCACGGTTGTACCTATTGGGAGTTGGAGTTTAAACACCATAATATATGGTGTCTTGCATGTATCATTGCAAGAACTCAAACTCGGGCTCCCTTTGTTTGATAAATATGGGTATCTTGCACTTGAGTTAGTTTATTTGATGGGCTGTGAAGTGGGCCTTCTTACCACCGTGAGCTTGGGCTTGGTCTGGAGTGTGGCTGAAAGACATGGAGATGTCTTACTTGAAGCTTGGCCTATTCCAGCCACATCTTTAGACTTATTCCAAACACATGGTGTGTGAAATAACTCAAGCTTGGACTCCTCTGCATTTTCATCTCCATTGTGCTTGACTTGTAACAGATAAGTGATCTTTCTATATTTTCTTGTTTTCTCGAAATTGCTTCATGTTTTTTCTCTTTGCAAATATGAACTTTCTGTTTGGTGCCGCCATTGTAGTATAAAAAATGGAAGTTGTAACCATGATAAATGGCATTGTATGTATTTGTTTTAGTTTCACTTGGATTTCACCATGAAACTTGGCCTCTACTAGGTACGTAAATGTGTATTTTATTCCAACCGACAAGACTTTGAGCATGAACTTCGTTTATTACACAACTTATAAAAGTGGGTCTTTGCATCTTGCAGATACATTACTTTGTGGGTCTCCTTCCGTCATCTTAGCAACAGTCTACTATGACTGAAAGATGTGGTAGATACATCAAGTCCTTAAGCTATGACATCTTTCATTCATAAGCTTCATGACTTTGCAAGCTGACTAAAACCATGACTGAAGGATAAAGTAAAGACATGGGTCACTTTGCACATATAGATAAGTTCATTTTTTATCTTCACTTGTATCATATGCTGTCGACAGCTTGTGTACATCTTTGTATCTCTAATTTCTTCTTCACTATCAACATTGTCACTTCCATAGCTTGACTGTAGATGTACATTTGACTTTGTAAATCTGTTAGAAAAACATTGTACTTACAACTGCATTAAAGTTCCTCTAGCATAAACATTATTTTTAAAATGATCTCCTTTAGCTAATTTCTTTGAAAAACTTGTAATGTGCATATGAATTGGTCTTCATTTTGATTATTCTACATATATTTTACCATTGTTGATACACACTAATATCATACTTAGAAAAAACCAGTCATACTTTCTTCCAATCATTTCTTCATGCTTCCATTTATATTTATCTGATGGTATAGTCACTTTGGTACTTGAATTCAATACTTGAAAACATAGAACATTCTAAGACTTACTGGCACAAATTACCAGGCTTAAAAAATAATTCTCTTTTGATGCTAAAACTGAATTCTTTAAAAGAAATGCAATAAGATATAAAATGCTTGTTTATTATCAATGAAGTTCAAGCACATGCTCATGACACTCAAAGACACATTTTGGTAAATATTTTATGATACTTTTAAAATGCAATTCTGTAGCATTCTTTCTGCAATCAACAACAATTACTGATATTGTTGAATTTGTACTTTTGAATAAGCAAAGATATATTGTATCAGTATTCATGAAACTGCACTCTATGATTTGATCTTGACTATTTGTAATTTTGGCACTTTCAGTAGCATTTCATCCTATTCTGCATCTCTTTTCTCTGATTGTGAAGTTGAAACCAGTCAACTTGAAACACTGCAAAATATTCTGTTAAACTTTCAAACAACAATGTTATGCACTTGTTAGATTAGTGAACATAATAAATCGTTTAGTTTATAAAAATGCCAAAATGACACTTGTGAATCAATATTCAAATTATTATGTTCATTAAGTCCCTCTGTGAATACTTATGCTTTTCATTCATCACTTCGATGCCATCTGCTATGACCCAGTATCTTTTATAACATCATTTAGGAATATATGACATCACTGATCATTATGGTATGAAAAACTAACTGAATGTATCTTTGTTGACTCCACCTTTTTCACTTGTTCATTCTTTCCTGCACCCACATATCTTATAACAACAATACTGATATTTCATTCTATGTATGCCTACTGTTATAAAATGAATATCACTGCTTTCTTTTTCATAGCTTTTATTCAGAATGATAATACTCAGAACAGTAATGAGTTGAAGTACTTATGTGGTGTCAATCGATGATTGAACAATGTGTATATGATTTTCCATCTCTGATAACAATATAGTTATATCTTTCACAAATGCACTCTAATCTGTAACAGTATTAGTGTCCTTTGTTTTTATTTTCTGAATTATCTTAGTGCATTGTTTCCAAAACAACATTATATGGTATCTTATGCATGCTTTGTATATTGACAAGGTACAAAGGTACAGTGTTACCTCATTTAACCTCCAAGTCTGCTTCTTTGTTTGCTATTACAAATTTCAATTAGGAACACTCTGCATCATTTCATTTCATATGTATCTCTTATAACAACATTGTTATTATTCTATTGTGTCTTCTTTTATTTCCTGCATATCATACTTTGGAATTTGTGGACACATCTCGCTTGCACACAATCAGTTCTGAATCCCCATGTTAGGTTGGTGGATTCAATCAACAAATCCATGTTTTTATATAAATGACATGTGGGATGACATTTATGTATGGATGTGGGTTTGTTGGTTGGACTTATTAATCTATCATGGGGATGTTTACTTAGTTGATATGAAGTTCTGAAAGTGTTGATAATAGTAGTATGTTGTTTGTGTTTCATGCATTGCTTAGATCTAGTTGGATCTAACACCATTATTCTCTCATGATGTAGGTAAAAATACAAAAGAACTAGGATGAGATAAGGAAGAGGTCATGAGGATCAGATGGTGCCATTGCTCAACCCCAACATGCAGAAGACCAGCTGACAACAACCATATGATAAGGCAATGCATGAGACCCCTACTTCATACTACTAGCATGCTTATTTTTTACTTTGAGTACTATATATTTTCTCAATGTTTCCAACTGAAAGATATAACCTATAAAGGAATACTTGCTTATTGCATTCATTTTGAATGTTCAATGTGATGATCCATTTTTGAATTTGAAAGTTTAAATTAGATCAATACTTAGAGAACAACATAAGTGTTAACATGAATGCAATAATAAGATATTTGTCTTTAATATCTGAATAGTAGTTTGAAAGGATGTACCTTTATGCAATTCTTTTCTCTTGTTTATAGTTTCTAGGCTGCATGTATACTTTCTCTTTTGAATTTGAACAATTCTGCAACTTTAAGACAACAACTATAAAATTCATAATCCAATGTAAGATATCAAACAATTTATCAATTTAGTGCAATTAAAATGATAACATTTTCTGGTGACCTCTTAACATTTTCTGGTGACCTCTTAGGGATGTTTTCCTACTGAACAAAATCAGACCAGTTTCCTTTTTCTTAACCATTGGGCCAGAGTCTTCAACCTTTAGGAACAATTAAACTTCTCAAAACTGAAAACCAATCGAAAACTAAAAACTGAACCTAGAACTAAAACCTGTGCTAATCAACACTTAGAGAAAACAAAAACCATCTATGAACAACACCCTGTACTTCATCATTGTTGTCTGGACTTATGTTTATGATGTGATATAGTAGAATTTTTCCATGTACCATATGATGGACATAATTCAGACAATGGTAAATGCTGTCCAAAAATAGAAGCAACTAAACCAAAGGTAGAATGATCTTGAACAGTGACCTTAGTTGTATGGTATAGGTGTGGGCATGATGCGTATGATATGGGATAGCAAAAATTATCCATGTCTCATGTGATGGGTATGATGTCCATGCACATATCATGTAATTGATCTTGTTTTTTTTGTTCATTCTGCCTTTGAAACTACAAAACAAACTAACTAAAAAACAACTTCTCTCCCCACCATGATCACATTATTGAACTATTCATCATTTATAACCAGGTATCCATGAGACTTCTTGATTATAGATGATGTGTATCTTCCTAGTTTGACCATTGTGTGAACAGAAGAATTAACAACAACTAACTAAAAGGGGACTAAATATGTGCAAAGCACTTATTCACACCAAACTAATCTGAAAAGAAATGCTTGAGGTGGATCCCATTAACTAGGATTGCTAACTCTTCTCCTTCAAGTGTAGACAAATGAAAAGAATTGTGTGGCATGCTGGCTATTATGACATATGGACCAACCCACAGAGCATCAAATTTCAAATGCTTTCTTGGTTTGCTTTTCAATTCATCCCATTTTAGAACAATATCTCCTAGCTGGAAACTCTTGGGAGATGCCTTCTTATCAAATGATCTCTTCATTTGAGCTTGATGAAGCTCAATTTTCTGCAATGCATCTCTCATTTTCTCCTCCAACTCATTCAACTGAGCCAACCTTACTACCATAGGTTCCTCATCAATCATGTCCAATTGATGCATGAAATCAAGTGTTGGAAACTCAATTGAAATGGGTAATCTAGCTTCCTTACCATAAACCAACATGTAAGGAGACATTCCAGTTGACCTCTTTGGAATTATTCTATTAGCCCAAAGTGCTAATTTCAACTTCTCATGCCAAGAACACTGGTTACCCTATAGGGTCCTTTTTATGATCCGAACCAGTTCTTGTTGGTGGATTCGGCTTTCCCATTACCATGTGGGTAATAGTTTGATGTTGTATTCAGGTACACTCATCTATTAACAGCCCATTTAGTAACTCGATTTACTATAAATATAAGTGCATTATCTGAGATGATGGAATTTGGTACTCCAAATTTGCAAACCAAATCTTCATAGAAGTTCAAAATAGCTGTTTCATTTGCCTCTTTGAGAGCAACTACTTTTGTCCACTTTGAAAAATAATAAGTGGCTATGAGTACCCACTTATGACCCACACCTGAAGGTGGGTTAATGACACCAATAAAATCAAGACCCCATTTCATAAATCGTTGGTCAACTTGAATTGGCTGTAAAGGCAGCGCTGCTAATTTCTCTTTTCCAGCAAACATTGCACACTGTTTGCACTTCCTTACCCAGGCATGTGAATCCTTAAACATATTTGGCCAATAATAGCCTACTTTCAACATTTTAAGAGTAGTAAATATTGGTGATAAATGTCCTACAGCTGGCCCTTTGTGGAACTCATGCAGAATATGATCAATCCGATCTAGTTTAATGCATCTTAACAGAACACCTTGCAAATCCTTTTTAAATAGAATATTATTCAGCAAACAATAAGGAATGGATTGTAATCTGAAATACCTTTGTTTTGATGTTTCCAATCCTTCAGGACAACATCCTTTTTCCAAGAAGGTAACCATATCATCCACCCAATCATTCTGAGAGTCTGGGATTGTAACTTTTTCATTATCTTCTAAGGCCAAGACGATTTCATAATCATTCTTTGGATTGCTATCTCCATTTCTAGAAAGTTGTTCACATAAACCCTTACCTCTTACCAGCTTAGTAACTTTGATTTCAATGTCATATTACATTGCCTTTGTGATCCAGCCATCTCTTTTGGTGTTGAAGTCCTTATTCAACAAAAGCTCCTTGAGAGAGGGATGTGCAACCATTAAATTTATCTTGTTGTTAGAAAGCATATGTCTAAATTTATTCAGACTTCTAATTATAGCAAGTACATACTTCTCAACAAATGAATAATGTAGTTCATAGTCCTTTAGTCCTTGACTGAAAAAGGCTATTGGCTACTCACACCCTATGTCATTTTTCTGAACTAACATGGCAACAATACTATCAACATTCCCATATGCATACAAAATGAAATCCTTTGAAAAATCAGGATTTAACAAGGTAGGGGCAGTAGCCAATGCTTCAATGATCAATTCAAAACTAAGTTTGCTTTCTTGGGTCCATTTGAAAGAAATATTTTTCTTGAGCATGGCTGTTAATGGCATTAGTAATCTTGCAATATCTGGAATGAATCTCCTAAAAAAGTTTATTCTTCCTAAGAAGCTTTGACGGCCCTTTTTGTGAAGAGGAAGTGGCAAGGCAAGGATAGCACTTACTCTTTTGGGTTCAATGGTGATACCCTCCTTTGAAACAATAAATCCTAGCAATTTTCCTTCATAGACAAAAAAATGCTCTTTTTGGGATTCAAAGAGATACCATATTCCCTGCATCTTTCAAAGATAATTCTCAAGTGCTGAAAGTGTTCTGATTCATTTTTTGAGAAAATAGTTATATCATCCAAATAAACAAGTACAAACCTATACATTAAGTTTATGAAGGCCTTGTCTATATCCTTCTGAAAGGTTGCACCTACATTTGATAGACCAAATGGAATTTTCTGATAAGCCATGGTTCCCCATTTGGTTGTAAATGTTGTTTTGAACCTTTTCTTCTCCTTCACCAAAATCTGGTTGTAACCAGAGAAACCATCCAACAATGAGAACCATTCTGAACATGAAACAACTTGCAAGATTTTTTCCATGGAAGGTAAAGGATGTCTATCATTTAATGAAGCTCTATTTAGGTCATGGAAATCAACACACAATCTAATTTCCCTAGTCTTTTTCCTAACAAGAACCAGATTGGATACCCATGAAGTGTGTTTGATTGGGAAAATGATGTTACTCTCAATCAATTTGTTCAATTCTAAAATCATGAGGGGCTCTAACTTGGGATTTATTGTCCTCTATTTTTGCCTAACTGGTTTGGCTCTTGATTCTAATTCAATCGTATGCTGAGAAATATCAGGATTAATCCCTTTCAAATTTGAATAAGTCTAAGAAATAATATCATGGAATTCATTACATAAGTTGACAAAGGTTTGATGTTCTTCAGGTGTACATACATTTCCAATTTTAAGCACTTTATCCTTTGCAACAACAATTTCCTCATACTACTCCTTTATCTACATGCTAGATTTATCCTTTTTGAATTGATCATTAGTACCAAACATAGATTCTAAGGTCACAAGACCTTTGGAAATCTTATTTTTTCTCAGCTGAATAATCTGGTCTTCATATTGTTCCTGCAATCTTTACTGGTTTGGCTGTGCAAACTCAACTTCTTCTCTTAAAAAGTTAACAAAATGCTGGTTAGATTCAAAAACTTGCCAACAATCAGCATTATTAAGGACAATAGGTCTAACAATTAATTTAACATAATTTAGCCCCTTACTTTTGTTGATTTCTGTTGGAATATCGTACTGGGCTCCAATAGTAGCAAGCCTATTAGCATGTTTGTTCTGATTTCTAGGAATGGACTGCAAATTAAAGGCTTCAAAACCTTCAATTAAATCCCATACAATATGTTTGTAATTCTTTAACAAATCATTCTTAGTTGCAAGAACATTCCTAACTTGATTCATAATTAATTCTGAATCATAATAAACTTGCAAACATCTAACACCTCTTTTAATGGCCCACTTTAATCCATTTATGAGGGCTTCATATTCAGCCACATTGTTTGTACAGCTAAAAGTGAATCTGAAAGAAGCATAATACCTTTTATTTGCTGGTGAAACCAACATGCAACCCCCTCCTGCACCCACTTTGCTACATGATCTATCAAAAAACAACTTCCAAACAACATTAGCTTGCTGCTCCAGATCTAAATCTGTATCTTTTTCCATGGCTGGAAGAAGATCAGAAATCTCATGGATAACATAATTACCCAAACTTGGCTCCTCAATCTGTTCATCTAAAATTTTTACATTGTCAATTGCCCAATCATCTAATAGCATATCAGGAAACTTACTTACTTGTGTTTGAGCCCCAAAAATCTTAGGTATTTCCTCTTGATCAAATAACACAATTGCTGCTTCATTTCCAGAACCAACAACATACTTTTCAACACATAATTTTGCAATTGGTTCTGGGGTATGGTAACCTTAGTACCGTACCTTATGCAAAAAAGCATGTGGGTCCAATCCGCTGATAGATAACCTCCAATCTTAGTAGTAAATTCTCTTGACAAGCATATAGAGAAGTTAGGAGGAAAATCTATAATGTAAACATCCATAGGAACTGAAAAACTAGGGCAAGCATGCAACGTTAAATCAAGATTGTTTATAACCCCTAGGGTTGCAACTGCTGTCCCATCTAATTGGACTACTCCTTTTTCCAATGGCTCATATTTAAGGCCCAACTAGTCTACAATCTTTTTAGGCATGACTGAACTAGTTGCACCAGAATCAATCATGCAATTATGCACTAAGTGTTGTCTTATAATAACAATTACATAAAATGGAGGAGGCTTGATTAACCTAGCTGATTGCTGGGATGAACTAGCACTTGCAGCAACCAAAACTTTAGGGGTTCGCTGAGACAAAACTTCATCAGATAGTGTGAGTGCTTGTAATGCCTCTTGTAACATGTCCTTTTGGCCTGGAAGAGCCAGAACATCCCACATAGTCAAGGGAACATTTCTCTTCTTCAAATGATCTACAATACTAAAGTTCTGAGCACTAACCTTTTGGTGTTGTTTTAAAACAACAGGCTTGTTCATGGTCTAAATTGACTGTTCTGCTCCTTTCTAAGCTTGTGAAAGCTGCTTTGTTTGCTATTGAACTGTGAAAGCAGGCTATTGCACTTGATCCTTTGGCTGTTGATCATTTCCAACCTTCTTTTTTGACCTTGTTCCTGCTTCTATAGGTCTCCATACTTGATTGGGGTCAAAACTTGTTGCTAAAACATAATCTTCATCACTAAAATTTACCAAAGACATATCAGGATTACCTTGCGATTGTGATTGATCATACTGTGCCTCAGATTGACTATTAGCTAGCTATCCTTTCAACACATCTTGCCTTCTAGATTCTAGTGCATGAGGGCAATCCAGCCAATAATGCCCATCATTGCATGTGTTGCACCATTCTATTTCTTGCACATAATTATTTTGAGGAATTACTATCAACTCCTTGGAAGTACTTGGAGTTGCATAATTGTATGCTTGGCCTGCTCTTTGATTGTAACCTCTTTGTTTTCCTTGGGCTTGCCTCGGATGGTATGAGCTTGAAGCTTGATTCAATGGCCTACTTTGCTGGTAAGAAGCTTGTAGAGGTCTATTGTATTGGCCCTACTGCCTCTTCAGATTTGTAATTTTATTACCAAAATTTTGCAATGTCTTCAAGATGTTGTCACTTGTGTCCTTTAACTCCCTAATAGGAGCAGTGGCAGCATATTCCTCTGCTACAACCTGCATATTTAATGCTGGTACTGGTGGAATAACTGTAATAGGTTCTATGACAACTGGTACAACTGGTTGAATCTCTGCACAATAAGGCATTAGAGGCCTTGTAGGTAATTTTCTAGCTTGTATCAAGCTATTTTCCGCTCTAACAGAAACATCATAAGAAACAGGTAAAGTATTACCTCCCATAGACTGTATCATAAGTGCAATATCAGGGTTAAATGCTTTAAAAAAGAAAAGAAATGCATAGTCATTAGATGGTCTAACAGATCTTGGAATTCTATCCGAAGTTCGTTGAAAATGAAAGTTAAAATCAGAAATATGCTCATTGATATCTCTCTTAATAGTAGTTAACTGCTCAACCAAAGAGAAATTATCCGATCGATCTTCAAACTTACTGATTAAAATAGTACCTAACTCATGCCATGTACTAATAGAGTTAACTAGCAAACTTCTAAACCAGATCAATGCTTTACTCTTGAGTGAAGCTGCTAATAGTTTTAATGCTACATCATCATGAGTAACCTGGTGTAATCCACATAAAGTAGCAATATCTTTAATGTGCTCAATTGACGAAATATGATTCTCACCCTTAAAATTTGTCAAAAATTTTAGTGCTGCTAGTGGAATATCACGATGGACAACTATTTCCAATGGGCT
This sequence comes from Thuja plicata, assembly GCA_018584345.1. Taxonomy (NCBI): domain Eukaryota; kingdom Viridiplantae; phylum Streptophyta; class Pinopsida; order Cupressales; family Cupressaceae; genus Thuja; species Thuja plicata. The sequence continues at coordinate 2,042,580 of MU225932.1, forward strand.
GCCAACATTAAAGGCCACAAATGGAAAATTTTGAGCCATCTGTACTGGTGGTACTTGCTACTGAACTACAGTTTGCACCTGTTGCTGGACTACAAATTGAAAAATAGATTTGTTAACTTGTGTTACCTTTCTCTGATATGTTTTCTATCCCAGAGTAGTAGTGCCACTTGTGGATGCTACGACAGCAGGCTGATTTCTTGTTGACTCTTAAAAAATGGGTAATTCTGATCCAAAATTGTCAATAACACTTAAATCTTCAGGAAAACCAAAATCTTCAATTATTACCTCGTGGCTTTCAGAAATGGTAGTTTGATCCTCAAAGATAGGATTATGAATGAAAAATCAGATCCCCTGAGAAAAGAGGATGATTCTCCTACAGCTTGAGATGCTCTATTTCTCCCTGCTGATCTTCCACCTCTTCTGCTAGGTTGTAATTATTGATAAATGAAGCCTTCACTGTTGGCTCTTGTGGGATTCCTTCTCATTAAAATAATTTTGCAACTGAATCTACAGAAAAACCTTCAAACAGAGTCACCAGGTTTTTGGTAAAATACCTTCTTAAAGGTAGAAATATTTTTGTTCACATGAAAATAGAAATAAGAAATAATAACTTGAAAGAATTGTGTAGCAGTTCGGTCCCACCGGATGTGCCAAAAACTGTTGTCAATCAGGATTAGAGAATGAATCTCTAGATTCTAGGTCAGTTCCTGTTGAATTTGGGATGTCACCTAATATTGATTTTATGGTTTCAGGAAAAGGGAGAAGTATAACTAAAAATGAATGCTAAATAAGAGAGGTGATACACCAAATATGGATACAGATTTATCAGAATTGCAAGACTGTACCTACAAAACACACATTACTAAGTTCTGCAATATTTTTCACTTCTTAACACCTAGGATGACCAAGATCTTACTATTAGGGTTTGATACCACTAATGGTGAAGATCTGATCAACGAACATGTACTTTCTATAAAAGGATGATTCTTTATAACTCTAGAATAGGAATATGAGCAATTCACTAATCTATATTTAAAAGAGAAGAAACACTAAAATGTAGAAATTTAAGAAGGATAGATAGGAAAACTTAAAAAATATGTATGAATAGTAAGGCCAGCTTTATTATCACCAAAATCTGCAAAATGGTTGCAAAATACAAAAAGGAAGTGCAAAGGAACGATATGTTTACTAAGACAACTTCTCTCCCCAATTCTGAAGTCTTAAAAATGATCATCCAAATCAATTTTATACTAAGCCCTAACCATAAATCTGAAAATCAAAGCCCTTTACAAATTGCCCTAATTTGGCCAAAATATGTGCCAAAAATCTAGCCCTATGAAAATTCTGTTGGTGCCCAAAAAAGATGGATTCACTTTTGGCCAACTGACAGGTATAATGGTGATGCACCACTTGATACCTCTATAATTTTGGCTTAATCAAGCCAAGGCTGGTAGGCCTAAATTAACCTTGAACAATTAAATTCACTATCTCACCACTGTGTACACAAAACAAAGTTTCTCCAAAGGTCGTGAATGATCTTTGGAGCAAAGCAACAAATTTCTTGATAATCTCTACTCTATAAATCTTGACTAAAATGGATTATACTAAGGACTAAAATGTAATTCTTTTGAAATAATGATTAAATAATCTACAAACTACAAAGTATGAACCAAATGACAATTTCAAAATAATGATTAGATCAGTGCCTTCTAAATACTTGGGCTATAGAGTCAGAAAATTCTCAATCCTACGTACAATTGGAGACAATTTTAAAAACTTGCTTTTAATAAAGCGAGACTATCACTTCACAGGCTTCCACTTGACTTATAATTCAAATTAATCCATATAGCTAGTCTTATCAAATTTAACTCAAATTAAGAGACTGATAAAAATAAGAGAAGATACGCAGATCTTTCAAATGATATTTAAACTATATATATATATTAATTTTGAATTATGATATTCAGGAAATTTAACACAATGAAATACTCTATAAAATAGAATATCTGAAAGACTAATTGAAAATATATAACTTATAACCACAAATAAAAAGAAGAGAACTTATCTTTATTAATGTTGAAAAACTAGTACATTAGAGTCCATGTTGTAGTTGTGATCAAATTCTATCCTATTAAAATATGTATTGTATTATTGTCTATTTACATTATGTATATATATGTGTTTGAGTGGCTTTCACACCTCTTTAGGGTGAAAAGACATAACCCTTATTAAAAATTATTTAAATAAAAACAATAAACTAACTAAAAAATAACTACCTAAATTTCAGATTTGGCTTTGGCCGAAAATCCAAAACATGTCGTGAAAATCTAATATTTTTGTTGGAGATAGGAAATGTGATTTCCCGAACTAAGTCATTTTTAGATTTTTAAAATTTGAATATATTCATCCTCTGTCGGCATCATCTTTGTCGTAGGTTGAAATTCCAGCATTTTCTGAAGGCTTCGATTAGTTAGTTCTATTTATTTGTGTCATAAAGCTTCCTTCCTTTGATTTTTTTAGTATGGAGAAACTTACTTTCTTGATAATGGATTGGGACTTCTAAATTCTCAAAATTTAGGGTACCAACATTGGCTCTTTCTAGGGATGTATGCTCCCTTTGAGCATAGCGAGATTCAAGCTATCACTGGAGAAGTAGACCAAGTATCCACACCTAATTTGATGCAAAGTGAAATTGGGTGGCCCTAAGCCCCCCAAAAATGAACACTGCTTCTTTTCTCTATCAAACACATAATTCTGATCATGTAATACTTTGGATCTCCCTAATACAATGCCACCATTCTCATGGACAATATTCATTGCTTTATTAACATGCTTTGACTTGTGTTTACCCTTAGAAAAGTTAGCAAGTGCACTGTAGTCCTTACTAAATAGAATATCCCCATGCATTTGATCAACCCTACAAGTAACTAGATTAATCTCTTCTGCATGGATGTATTTACGTACACAATCTTCCCTATACTCAAGATGTTTCTCTTTACAAAAAGGATTTGGAGATAACTCACATTCAGGAACTTCATTCTTATCAATAATTTGATCAGATAAGATACTCGGATAATTTTCAGAACTAATATTCAACACATTCTCCTCATTATGTCTATTTGATTCCATCTTATCTTCATATGTTTGATATAACTTCTTCTCATAGGATGAGATAATGCATGTCTCACTTTCTGAATACACTTCCTCATACATATTTTGAGTTTCATCATCTTCAAAATGATCACTAGGCCCACTGTCTTTATCATGATGTTGATGGACTTGATTGCATAGAAAATATTATTCAACTGATAGATTCAAGGGCATAGACATATCTTCCTCTACTTCCTCTTCAAACAATAGTTTCAAGAACATAGAGAACTCAAGAACATCTTCTTTTTCTTCCTCTTCAAATAATGAATTCAGGAGCATAGAGAGCTTGGGCATATCTTCATGAGAGATTTCATCTAAAACTTCTTCTTGTTTATATATTGTATGTTGTTCTATTTCATCTCCATTATTTGATTTTTGGAATTTATCATCTCCTTCATCTAGGACTCCCTGAATATATACTGATCCATTAACTTTCTTATCATGATGAAAAAAAAATTGACCACTCTTCTCAAAATGTTTTTGATATTCCATGTCTAACAAAGCTGAAATTTCTCTTTTACTGAGAAAGTTTTCTTCCTCATCATCATGGTCATTGATACATGTTTCCATACACATCTCATCATGTACAAATTATTCTTCAATCTGATCTAAATTTTTATCCTCCATGTCATCACAAGTATTATTATGGTTCTTAGGAATGGATGCTTCTTTATCTTCTGTATGACTAGTGCATTCATCTCCCTCACCAAGATAATCATCAAGCACAAGGCCTTGTTCAATCTAAGAAATAGCCTCTCTTTTTCTGTCTTCATCATCTTCTTCTAATATATGCACAAGGAACTTTACAGAAGGATCATCTGATGTAATTCCCAATTTTTTGACCTTTGTCATGATTTCTTTTTGTGAAGGCATAATATTTGAACGTATTTCTCAAAGAATGTCCACTATTCTTATCAGAAAATGTATAGAAGACTCCCCTTCAAATATCTTCAAGCTAAAAAATGCATCTAAAGGAGACATGTAAGATTCCTCTTCCATATTATGATCCTAAATCTTGTCCTGTTTGTAATGCATGTCATCTTCACTCGCATCATGAAATGTATCAAGAAACCATTGCTCAAACTCTCTCCATGATGAGATACTTTGTTTAGGTGTCATACTAAAAATCAAACCTGCATGATTTGTCAATGATCTTACAAATAGTTTCATAATCACATCTTTTGCATAGATATGACAATCTAAAAAAAACTATAAAATGCATGCAAATGCTCCATTGGTAATTCTGATCCATCCCCACAAAATTTTTGAATATACTTTTTTAGTTTAAGAGGAAAACCTTTCTCACCACCAGGGATGTTATAAAAAATCAATGGTCTATATACTTCAATAATAAATTTTGGTCTTGGGTCACAAAAGTTTGATACCTTATGTGAATATGTATTCTGGTACATACCGAATATCTGAATTTGTAGTAACTTCTCTCTTTATACATTAGGTTCTTTTCAATAGAGTCGCCACCTCTTTAAAGAGGAAAACTTTACTTATCTCCTTCTAGGTCTTATCCCTCAGTAGAGTCACTGACTAAATTTTTTTGTTAAATAGAGTCACCACCTTCTTGCCAGAAGGAAAAAACTTACCGTCTTTTTAATTCTTATCTCTAGTAGAGTCTTAATTATATCACTAGAGCTTCTAGGTAATCTTCAAAATTTTCTTTTGTAGACAACCTCCCCAGTAGAGTCACCAATTTCTTGGTGCCCAAAAAAGATGGATTCTCTTTTGGCCATCTGACATGTATAATGGTGATGCACCACTTGATACCTCTACAATTTTGGCTTAATCAAGCCAAGGATGTGTTATGCCTTGCATACCCGTCCCTACATTTTGGGTGTAAAATGTTGGGTCCCCCTTTTTTTTTCGCTTTGAGTCTTGCCTTCTTTGTTTTTCTTTGCTTTCTTCTCTGGGTCTTTCCCTCCCCGGGGGGTTTGTTTTATTTCTACTCTTGTCTTTTGTGACTCTGGGACCCGGTCCTAGAGTTGGTTGTTTTTTCCAGAGCTAGACTTCAGACTCCAGTATTCCCCGCTACGATGTCTTCTTCTCACAAGAAGGTATGGTCACAGAGAATCCCCAGGCCCAGAGTCTGGTGGTTTGCCTATTCTGGAGGTTGCGGAGAAGAGGGTAACTTGCTTTTACCTCGGGTATAAATAGGAATTACACACCACTTTTACAGTTACCGCGATTAAACACTTGTGCATCCAGAGTGATTCTTAGGCAACCAAATTGCCATTAAGCTGTGATTACTCTATGCTCAGTGGGTTATTATCCAATGATTAAAGGTACTTGTTCATGGTCATTTGAAGGTAGAACTGGTTACGAGAGTGCTCCTAGTGTGCTTCTTCCATGCTCCTCTTTTGATTTCCAGGTAGGTTCTCTGGTTTCTATTTGTTTCCATGTTTTCCTTGCTTTTCCTTCTCTACTCTTTGGTCTGTGTTTTGTTCACTGGTTTCATTTCGTGTTCTATTTCTAGTTCACCTCCCGTTGGTGGGTTGGCCCTGCGAGAACGTTGTCCACCTTCTGTGCAGCTGTAGACTAGTTTTTTTGGTGTGTGCTACCTTAGTTTAGCTCGTGTATATATATGTATAGTTGTATAAATATATAAATGTTGTGTATTTTTTGTATATCACGTCTATATATGTTTTGGTTCTCTGTGATTATGTATATACCTTGTATATCTGTCTGAGCTCGCGAGTTCCTCACACTCGGTCATGCATTTTTACCCATGAGACCGAGCTCATTGAGACAGAGTCGCCATAGTTTGAACTTGGCACCTCGCTAGTTTGAGCCATGAAAACTTTCTCTCTCCTCCATCTCATCACCTTAATGGCAAGATTAATTTCCCATGAGTGGGCATTCAATGTTGAAATATGTTCGTTCGTGTTTACTAAAATGACATAAAACTATATATATATATAAAATGAGATATAAAATAACTATTAAATTAAATATATAATATATATTATTATAATATATCAAACTATAATTATGTTATATATATATATATCACATAATAATAAATTAAATAGACTACATATAATACAACATGTCTTAACATAATAATCACGATACCTATCGTGACTAACATACATGGCAGTCACGATATATCGTGACTGTTCATGTATGACAGTCACGATAAGTATCGTGACTGTCCATTCCTTATTTTATTAAATGCCGACTGTCATACTAATAGCGAAACATGTTAATTATATTAGTTGTTATCAACAGTCACCAATGATAATAAGATATGACTATTGATAGCCGACACTCATTCGATTTAATATATATAGTTGATATTCATTGTACAATCAACCAATCACAACGGCAATTGTATTCTACAGCGAATATCAACTATCTATATACATTAGTTTTATAATATCTTCTGATCCATTTCCTTAACATGGTATCAGAGCAGCAAGGTGTATAAAGAAGATAATATA
>MU225932.1:2066017-2101043 GCA_018584345.1 Thuja plicata
CACCTCTTTAAGGTGAAAAGACACAACCCTTATTACAAAATATTTTGAAAAAACACTAAACTAACTAAAAAATAACTACCTAACTTTCAGATTTGGCTTTGGTCAAAAATCCAAAACACATCGTGAATAGATAATATTTTTGCTGGAGATAGGAAATTTGATTTCCCGAACTGGGTCAATTTTAGATTTTTAAAATTAGACCATCTTCAGCCTCTATTGACATAATCTTTGTAGCAAGTTGAAATTCCAGCATTTTTTGAAGGCTTCGATTAGTTAGTTCAATTTATTTGTGTCATAAAGATTCCTTCCTTTAATTTTTTTAGTATGGAGAAAATTTCTTCTTGATAATGGATTGGGACTTCTAAATTATCAAAATTTAGGGTACCACCACTCCCTTCTTGCTAGGCCTGAACATACAAGGGAAAAACATACACAATTGCCTAGTAGATTCTGGGGCTTCGGGCAACATCATGCCTTTATCTATATGCTAGAAGATCAGATTCTGCCCCACCCCATCTAATGGTGCGGTAATCCAACTGGATAAAACTACTATAAAAATGGTGGGTGAACCGAAGAATGTTCAGATTCAACTCATCCAGGACTCCAGGATAGCCAGCACAATTGATATCCAAGTGGTGGACATCCCAGAGGCTTATGGGATGTTATTAAGTTGGAATTGGTCCAAGTCCCTGAATGGATACTTCTCAACTGACTTCTCCCACTTATGGCTCCCCTGGGAAGGATAATCTAACAAGATTTAGGTTGAAAGTGAGCCCCATATGAGATAGGCCCTCACCAAAGTTAGGAGGGTGAATGAGTCCTATTCTCTGAGACTTCCCCCGAGGTGTACCAACCCCTTGAGATCCTAACATTCAATTTCACCCCTGGGGGCGATCCCATAGTTTTGCAGAGAACTCAGGACCTAGAAGAAAAATTGAGGGTTGAGGTTAACTCTCAGGGTGCTGTAGCGCCCCCCACCACACTCTTGTCTATCACTTGGTGCTGGGTGCATTATCAGAAACATTTGGAGCTAGTGTGTGAAACTTGCCTGGCCGCTGCTACCCAACATATCAATGCCCTCCAAAAGAAAGAACACACGCATGATTCTTTAGAAACCAGTGCTTCCACTGGCAGCACCTTTTCGGTGCTAGTTGTCTGGGAATCCCAATCAGAAATATCTCTAGAGATAAACCTCACCCACATACCATCAGCGTCAGAGGAAGCCCCTCCCAATCCTCCAAAAAATAATCCAAAACCCATTTCTTCTTCCCAGCCCCAAACAACAAACGATGACCTATGGACCCTTAAGTTTGATGGGTCCCGATCCAAATAGGGCTGTGGGGCTGAAGTGGAATTAATCAACCCATGGGGAAAATCCTTCCTCATGTCCTAAAGGCTACAATTCAACTGCATGAACAATGTCATGGAGTATGAGGCTTTGGTCCTTGGACTCCTATTTGCACTAAGGAAAGGAATCACTCACCTCCGGGCCCTGGGTTATTCAGAGTTGATTGTTAAACAAGTTCGGAGTCAATATACCTATCACAACAAGAGGCTGGCTGTATACTACAACCGGTCATGGAGCCTTATTGAAGATTTTGACACTTTTGGTATCGATCTGATTTCCTAGAGATGAAATTATGTCCCGGATGCCCTTGTTGTTTTTTCCAGCACACTTGAGCCCATGACTGGCTCACGACTCTGGAAATTTTTTGTTGAGATGATCCCCACCCCGTCCATTCCAGACAATGTCACCCATTTTTAGGTCTTTGAGGACGATCAACATATCTTGGCCTTCATGGCTAATGTTGGTGTCTTTGAAGACCAGATAGTGGAAGAGAGAGACCATGATGATACTGGGTAGGGTGATGAAGATGATGGGATCATGGACCTTCCAACCAACACCATTCCTAAGGGGATGGTAGCACTTGAACAAATCTTTGACTCGAACCCTTGGGGCCGGGAGAAGATATCATCCTCCTCCGAGGGAGGAAAATTTGAGAAATTGAACATCGATCAGCCCGGTGAAGAGAAGATGATACACATTGGCACCTCCTGCTCCCTTGAGGAGAAGGAGAAGATTCTCGCAGTTCTCTGAGAATACATAGACGTAATCGCGTGGGGGTATGAGAACTTAAAAACCTATGATACATCCATTATGACTCATACTATCCCACTCAAACCTGATGCTAAGCCCTTCCAGCAAAAGCAACGATCGGCCAACCCACTGATCAAGCCTCTGATTTATCAGGAGGTCCAAAAAATGCTATCAACTTGGATAATCTTTCCAATCCAGCATACTACATGGGTTTCCAACCTAGTCCCTGTGAGGAAGAAGAGTGGCGAGATCCGCCTTTGTGTGGATTTCCAAAATTTGAATAAAGCCTCCAAAAAGGATAATCACCTCTCCCCTCATTGGATGAGGTGTTGCAAATCGTGAATGGATCACAAATGATGTCCTTCTTAGATGGGTACTGCGGGTATAACCAAGTCATGGTTAAATATGAGGATAGAGACAAAATTACATTTACCACCAAGTGGGGAATGTTTGTCTATTAGAGAATGCCCTTTAGCCTTATTAATGTAGGGGCTACATTTCAAAAGGCTATGGACATTGTGTTTGAGGGCCCTGTGAACCAGTGCATAATCATCTACATGGATTATTTGACCATATTTTCTTGGGACAGGCATGATCATTCCACCCACCTTGCCCAGATTTGCGAGAGATGTCACCGGTATGGAATATCCCTCAACCCTAAGAAATGCATATTCAGGGTCACAGAAGGGAAGTTGCTCAGGCATATTGTCTCGAAGAAGGGTATATCCATTGACCCTAAGAGAGTTGAAGCACTGCTGAACCTACAAATGCCCGATAGTAAGAAGGAGATGAGGTCTTTCTTTGGGAAGATCAATTTTGTCTGGCAGTTCATCACTAGATTTGTCGAGATTGTAAAACCACTCAATGAAATGATGAAGAAAAATACCAAAATTGAGTGGAGTCCTAAAGCAAAGCAGGCATTTTCCCATATTAAATAGATGATAATGGAGGCACCAATTCTGGCTAGTCCAGAGTACTCCCTCCCTTTCTATATCTATTCCTTTGCTTCACTGTATTCTGCCATGATAGTATTGACCCAAAAGGTCGAAGGGGAAGAATGACCAATAGATTTCATGAGCTCCCCCTTTAAGAATGCCAAATTCTGGTACTCATCCTTGGAAACGAAGGCCTTTGCTCTTGTTTGCACCGGGAAGAAATTCCAACATTATATTCTCCAGAGAAAGGTGCATGCTATCATCCCAGACCAGGCGGTGAAATCTCTGTTGATGCAGAGTGAATTGGGTGAAAGATGGGGGAAATGGATGGCCATCCTCCAGGAATATGATTTGGAAATGTATCCCATGAAGATAGTCCGATGCTAAGGACTGTGTAGAGTGATGGCAGAAGAGACTCCCCACATTGAATGTCAGACATACACCGTGGAGTCCATCACTTGAGATCCATGGTACATAGACTTGGTGTAATTGTTTTTGAATAATAGATGCCTGAAGGGATTGCCTCCAAACAAATGCCACACCCTGCAGTTGAAAAGCGCACACTTCATGATAAAAAAATGCCACACTTTTCTGTAGGAACTATGAAGGAATGCACATCCGGTGCATCGATAGGGTTCAAGCTGCAAAAATAATTGAAGAATTCCGTGGGTAGTTTGGAACCGAGCATGGCTTAGCTGATGCCACTACCCATTAGATCCTTCGGGCTAGATACTGTTGGCCCTGTATCTTTAAATATGTCTACACTCATGTCTAGAAGTGCCATACTTGTCAAACTGCGACACATCATGAGCGGAACCTGACTATGCCTTTACAAATAGTTTTCAAAGCTAGACCCTTTGCCCAATAGGAATTTGACTTCATCAGGGAAATCAACCCCAACTCGTCTGCCAACCACTGGTACATTCTAACCGCTACTGATTACTGCACCCACTGGTCTAAAGCAGTACCTTGCAAAAACAATATGGCGGACGTAGTTATAAAATTCCTGGAAGAAAATATTGTCACAAGTTTTGGAATGCCCTTCACTATGGTATGTGACAATGGTCCAGCATTTTCTTCGGCACAATTACTTGAATGGACCTATGACAGGAAGATCACTCTAAAGTTCTCCAACAACTATTACCCCCAGGGGAATGGTGTGGCTGAATCAACCAATAAAAATTTGCTTGAAGTGATCAAACACCTGTTAGAACAAAATCCCTGGTACTGGCACCAAAAGCTAAGATTCGCCCTCTAGGAAGATCGTATTTGAGTTAAGGCCACCCTAGGGACATCCCCATTCCATCTGGTTTATGGACAAAACCCAATGTTCCCCATTAACTTACAAATCCCAATTTTAAAGTTTTTGTAGGAATTCAGCAACCGGGATAATATTGTGGAGGTTTGGCTCCTAAATCTGGTGTGGATGGAAGAAAAAAGAGATGTAGCCCTTGAACATTTTACATGTCATCAAGAAGTAGTGAAATGATGGTTTGACCGAAGAGCCTAGTATAAGGCCTTTTAGATTTCAGACTTGGTCCTCTTGTGGGATAAGGCATGAGAAAAGAAAGGAAAAAACACCAAATTCCAACAGCTCTGGCTCGGACCATATTTGATATCAGAGATCTGTGGGGAAAATACCTATCACCTCAGTACCATGACCAGGGAACCTGTTCCATTGCCTATCAATGGACAGTTTCTCAAACATTATTTTGAATGAGGCAATTTTGTTCGGAGTTGTATTATATGTAAATCTTCTTACTTGTAAATATTCCTTTCCTGGTGCCCCATTTGGGGTTCCTTGTAAATAGTTTTGGTTGGCTATCCTTCGGGACCACCCCCTTTCCTTTTTTGTTTTTCTTTCAGCTTTTTCCTTTCTTTTTTTGGGTTTCTAGTATTTTTCTCCCCCTTTTGTAGGCTGCTATGCTTCGTATAACATCTAGTCTCCGGGATGGTACCTTTTGCATTACGGTGAACTTGGAATCTATTGTTAGCATGGTGGAATTGGTCAGGTCTCTGGAGTTATTGTAAGTTTGGTAACAAGCTATGAGTAATCTTCATCAGATTTATCCCCGGAAGTATGGAAATTAGTTAAATCAAAATCAAAAGGAACAAGTAATCAGACACACCGAGAGCAGATTGGTCGCACTAGTTTGTTGGCCCAAGTCTGAAATTTTAAAATTATTCCTGGGTCTGGAGTTTTTTCTTTCCTATTTAGAAAATTAAGGTGGATGGAAGGGTGAAAGAAGTACTGCCGTTAAATTTAGCTAAGCTTAAGCTTAATGGTGAAAGAAGTACCGCCTTCCCATCCAAAAAAGAATAAAATGATAAGGATAAAAATGGAAAAGGATGGAGAAACTCTGGTATCTAGGAGAAACAAGAAAATTTAACAACTTTGGATTAATATATCTAGTGCTTCTTCTCTGCTTCTCCCAGAGGTCATCGGTTTGATTTTCTTCCAAAGCAAATATTCACGACTGACGAAAGACCAGGGATTGAATCATGTATGAGCTGGATTGTCTCAAACACTTTGCGCCTTACAAACAAGATGCTCCGAGTAACGATTGGTTCTGGTCTATGAAACTAGAGATTCTGTGGTTCTCAAATGCACTAAGGCATTCATCCTAGATAGTCGCCATTTGTTATGCCCTGCATACTTGTCCCTACATTTTGGGTGCAAAATGTTGGGTCCCCCTTTTTTTTGCTTTGGCTCTTGCCTTCTTTGTTTTTCTTTGCTTTCTTCTCTGGGTCTTTCCCTCCCCGGGGGGTTTTTTTTCTTTCTTCTCTTATCTTTCATGACTCTAGGACCCGGTCCCAGAGTTGGTTTTACTTTATAGAGCTGGACTCTGAACTCTGGGATTCCCCACCATGATGTCTTCTTCTCACAAGAAGGTATGGTCACAGGGAATCCCTGGGCCTAGAGTCCAGAGGTTTGCCTATTCTGGAGTTCATGGAGAAGAGGGTAAATTTCTGTTACCTTGGGTATAAATAGGAATTACACACCACTTTTATAGTTACCGCGATTAAACACTTGTGCATCCAGAGCGATTCTTAGGCGAACAAATTTTGATTAAGCTGTGATTACTCTATGCTTAGTGGGTTATTATCCAATGATTCAAGGCACCTATTTTTGGTCGTTTGAAGGCAGAACTGGTTACGGGAGTGCTCTTGGTATGCTTCTTCCCTACTCCTCTTTAGATTTCCTGGTAGGTTCTCTAGTTTCTGTTTGTTTATGTGTTTTCATTGCTTTTCCTTCTCTTCTCTTTGGTCTGTGTTTTGTTCGTTGGTTTCATTTTGTGTTCTATTTTTGGTTCACCTCCCATTGGTGGGTTGGATCTGTGAGAAGGTTGTCTGCCTTCTACACAACTGTAGACTAGTGTTTTTGGTGTGTGTTGCCTTAGTTTAGCTCGTGTATATATATATGTATAGTTGTATAAATCTGTAAATGTTGTGTATTTTATGTATATCACATGTATATATGTTTTAGCTCTCTATGTTTGTGTATATGCCTTGTATATCCATTTGAGCTCATGAGTTCCTCGTACTTGGTCATGCATTTTCACCCATGAGACCGAGCTCGTTGAGACGAAGTCACCACGGTTCGAACTCGGCACCTCATTGGTTCAAGCCATGGTGGATTTCTCTCTCCTCCGTCTCATCACCTTAATGGTGGGATTAATTTCCCACAAGTGGGCATTCAAACCATATCCCATATGGCATTTATTTTACCTCGTGTCAGCCCACTTGTCACCACATGACCACGTTCCAACCCACATCTACCAAATATGGTTTCTTACTGGTCACATTGGCATGACAACGACTAGATTATCTGGGATACCGACCCTAAGTAATCTCTTGTCCTATGTTTCCCCTTGTCATTTGGTTAGATTTCCCCCAGAGTCCTATTCAGATTTATTACATGTATCCCAGGACTTTTTGATGTATGCTGACACTTGTTGAACAAATGTAGGGTGGTGACATTTTCCCTAGAGTTTTAATATTATTTTATATATATCACGTTCTTACAGTTCTCCGGTCTTGCAGGTTGCAGATAAGTTGATAAAAAATGTTTGAAGTGATCACCCCTCCTTCCAGCCTAGAGCTGCCTACCACATCCACCTGAGTGGCCACCAAAACTAAGGCTAAGAGGTTGTTGGCAAAGCTACCCTTGACCTCCAAATATCCCAAGGACGGTGCCATTGTGGTATCAAAAATAGAGTCCAAGGTTCAAGAGGTAATGGACACAGGGCCCAGGCCTTGGACAGAAATGTAAGGCTTGATTCAAGCCATTTATAGATTGAAGGCCACTGGAGGTAATCTGGCCACTCAGATCACTGCCTCTGGAATTATCAAGGTGGAAAACTTTCCTTGTTCAGTGCAATCACCAGAGTTAATAATCCAATTGGCAACATTGTATAACATGCCAACTCAAACCGTCTTACTCCTGGATCCCTGACCACTATAGTACCCAACAACAATTATCACCTTTGACCCAACAACTTTCACCTTGGGGCTTGGGATCCCACAGTTCAATGGATCCATTATCTGGAGTTGACTCCAGACATTGCAGGAGTTTGAGGGCACTGAACTCATTTCCTGGCAACATATCAACAGCCATTGGCTGAAAGTCCCAAAGAGGGATTACAAGAGGATGAAGTTGGAGATTCCCCGCAGGGAGTTCAAAGAGCCCATTCAGGTAGGTATTGTATTTTTATGTAGGATCTTTGGATTGCCCCATGCCCGGGATTTCTCGGCATGGATGTACTACTTTCTGTACTACATCACCACTCACAGTTAGACTTTCAACTAGGTGGCCCTCATATCCAATCATGTAGACAAGCAGCTGAAGGCTATTGCCCAGAATTTCAAGTTCTATATGATGTCATACGTGCTATGGGCGCTAGCAAAATAAAGACAAGATTTTCCTAGTTTGGGAACAGTTGGGGATCTTGGAAATGGCCTGGGCCAAATGACACCATGGGATCATTATCCCCAAGTGCAATGGGAACTTAGTTTGTCAAATTTCTGCCAGGTAAATGATACTTTCATTTACTACAACATTCTAACACTTACTCGGGATTTTGGGTACAGACTGTCACAAGTGGAAATGAATCTGGTCAGCTCCTACAACTACTATTTCATTCAATTCCAACATGACACCTACATTCGGGTGACAGACTTCAATGAGAATCCCCATCTTCTTCATCGGTATTACAGGGATAGAATTATTCTTTTAGAGTTCTATCGGTAGATGATAGATCTGCATGCCTTCTTCACATTGAAGAAGGTCATCAATGTCCCATTCCCTTTTTCATGTGGGAATTATACATGCATCCTCACCATGGCTTGGGAGGCAGACAGTGAGCTGAAGCACTTAGGGCTGCTGGGATTCCACCACGCCTGGAAGAACTACGATCCTCTTGGCAAGATTGTTGCAACACTTTCCTGAGCATCCCCACCGCATGAAGTAGATATTGAAGACTTTTGGGTGGACTGCCAAGATAGTTTTGATCTCCAGGCCCAACAACATTCATGGATGAGCAAAGGGCTCATGAAAGCACTGGACCTTCGGACTTTCCCAAAAGGCTTTAAAGATGATGGGCCTTTGGAAAATCTAGCATATAAAGAACAAGGGATGGACAAGCTAGATCTTCCTCTGGTGGACTGGGCCACCCCCAAGGACCTAACAATTGAAGGGGTATGTCACCCCATTATAGAAGCAAGTCACTAGTATTTTTCTCGGGCATGCCCCAAGAGCACCCAAAAGAAACCAATGGTCAAAAAGGCCATTCCCTCTTTAGCCAGCGTCAAACCTTCTTCATCTTCCACAGCCACTGAACCAAGCACAAGCAAAGGGAAAGAGAAAGAGGGTGTCTCGGTCCCCAAAGTGCCTCTAAGAGTTCCCACCCTTCTGATGGCTCAACTACATCAACAAATGGAGTCAGAAAAGCTGGCTAGCTAGCAAATAAGTATGTAGGTATCCTCCAACCTCCTTGTAGCTCCAATGGCATCTACTCGCCTGGATGGATCCCCATCGTTAGAAGCAATGATGAGTAGACAAAATTTTGCTGAGGTGGAGCCTACTAGTATTCTGGACACCGAGGCTCTGCTGATAAGAAAAAAGAAGAAGAAGGTGATCCCTACACCCAGCATAGCCGCCAGTCCAAGTGTGCCAGATATACCATCGGTGGATGTCAGTTCAGACTCTCCCAAATTAGAGGATATTTCAGACTCCTCACCCCCGCATGATGATTTTGATGATACTTTCTTGGCGGAGGAGCTCATGGACCTCCAACAAGGCATAGGTCATGCAGTTGAGGAGATTGTAGCTCAGGACAAAGAAGAGGCCCCCATAGAAAAGGAAATCCTGGTAGAAAAGGATACATCTGGGCAAGAGGCTTAGGAAGAAGTACAAATAGGGCCTGAGCAGGAGAAGACACCAGTCCAAGAGATCGAGAACACAACAAGGCAATCCATAGACAAGCAACTGATGATTGGGGAACCCAGACCCACAGGATCAATCGTACCCTCGATCATCATGCTCCAAATGCCTTTGGTTACTCTGGGTGATCAAGTGCCTCGAAGCACATCCGGTGAGGTAGTAATGATGATCACCTTGTTAAATTTTGGCCAGAGACCTCACCCATCTCCAGAGGATGTTTCGGTGGAGGAAAATGTTCCAATAGATGAGGCCAATAAGGCCTGAGAACAACAGCAACAGATAGATCTGGAGGTCCTAGATAATGAAAATACAGAATTAGCTGACATCGGGAGGGACAAAGTCCCTAAAAATATAGGTAATATTGAGATCGGGGAAAAGGATCCGAATAGTACAATGAAAGATACCAGTATGGCAGAAAACATTGAAGGTTTCAAAGAATAAGAAAAAGAAAAAGAACAAGAACAAGAATAAGAAAAGGAACCGGAGCAAGAGCGGGAGAAAGAGCCCGAAGACAATGTGCATTCTAGGAATATGCCACTAGATTCCAAAAGGAATCCCAGTGAATAGGTCTTAACGGAGAAGCTACCCAAGCCACCCGAATGGCTGGTCAAATCAAAGAAAAGGAAGGCCCCGGCGGTGACCTCAGATGCTACGCTCTCATTGGCAGAAATGATGGCCAAGAATGCAGAGGCTAAAAGGCCTAAGAAAGCACATACAGTCCATACTCTCTGGACTGGTCTGATAGGTAGTGTAGTTGAAATTATCACAACACCCCCACTAGATGCAGAGATAGTGGCCATAAGGTTCAAAGATTATAACATAACAGAAGTAGCATTGGGGAGGAGAGTCAAACAGGGTGAGCTAGATTTAGTGAAAGAAGCCACCAAAGAAATATAGGCTAGATACATCAAGCAAGGCCAGAAGATGAAGGAGGTTTGAGAAACAAATGCCAATCTCCTCGCACTTCTAGCAGAACTTACACAACCTTTGTCTGAGGTCCACCCCAGAACCCCTTCCTCCAGATTGCCACTTGCGCAGGGCGATGTGGATTTTCTATGAATCATGAAGAAGAAAGCACAAGCTGTGGATGGGTGGGTCACTGAGCAAGTGACAACCATGAGACAATTTATTGTGGCATCCCTCCTTGACCTTTATTAGGTCAATGTTCTTCTCAACCAGGCAAAGGGCTCCGCTATTATATGGGAGCAATATTTAGTGAAGTATGAAAAATGGAAGGCTGGGCTGGAAGAAATCTGCAACATAGGAGAAGAAGTCACCACAGAGGCAGGGATTTTGGGAGATGAATCATATGATTCCCTCCAAGCTGAGTACTCAAGACTTTTCCTCAGGGGTGAGGTATGCAAGGAACTGGTTAAGGCCTTGAAGGAGAAAGTGACAATGACCCAATACCCCTTGGGTCTATTTAAAGCATTCATGGTTGGAGTATTGCAAGTTGATCCCTTCACCACTGGGATGTGTACCCTGGAGGACTATGTCCTCAGCAAGTTTGATGAGCAAATGGAGTCCTTGTATCTGCCTGCCAGAGATTTTGATCAGGGCAGGCTATCCAGATTGTTCAAAAAAATGATCTGATCACACGATGCCATCAAGATGGTGGATGAATTCTAGAGTGGGGCTGAAAATGTTCAGGAGGCATTGGAGGCTGTCCGTAGCTAGTGGGACAAAATTAGAGATGTAGATGAAGAAAGCATAGGCCAAGTGTTGGAGGCTTGGGAAAAATCATAAGGAACAATAAAGTTCTTCGGAGCCAGGAGAATCTTGCCAACCATGTTTCGGTTGTATTCATTCATTCTTTTGGAACGTAAGTTCCCAGATCCCAGAATTCTAGATCCCACATTTTTGTATTCTTTAAGTGACCTATGTCCTGGTTCCCAAGGCTGACCGGTCACTTTTAAGGCAGTTAATAAAGGTTGTCAAAAGGTAGGTAATCGCAACAAGGCACATCAGCTCGACAAGAGGTTTCTGACAGATGGTCTTCAAAAGGTGCCGCTTCAACATTACACCTGGCACATCAGAGACAGTGAGCTGCCCTCCCATTTATGAGGCATGTAGACTTGATCCCCAAGGGATCAGATTTCTTCTTTTTCCTCCCAGCTCTCTTCTCGAGGCTGATTCGTCCACTCCTCTTTTCTTGTCTCTTTCTTCTAACATGTCAGACTTTCTCCGTCTCAAGGTCTTTTGTAGCATGGCGTAGGTAGTACTGGCCACTGAAAATATTATTATATTGTAAAGTGTAAAGTAATTAGGTTAAGTTTTAGGTCAAACTTGGTGTATAAATATCAAGTCCTACCTCATCCCAGGGGTCAGCGAAATTGATGATTTTGCAGTCCATAGCTAATAGCAATTTGGGTTTTCTCAGTTCTTAGTTGCAGAGCTCAATGCTCCATAATTTCTAAGCTCTTAGTAGTTAAATGCTCCCTTGGAGCCACCATTGTAATATGCACTAGTGCTTGCTGGAAGAGATGTTAATGAAGAAGGAAAAGTTCTCTCAATGACGTTGTTAGCATTCTGTCTTCTGGGTTAACGGTATTTTATGCTTTGTGTTCTTTGTGTCCTTTTCTCTAATACTGTAAGTAGATTAACAACCTCCTTTTCCTCCACTATTGATTAAATATGGGCTGATGGCTCTGTGTTTCTTCAGTATTTAGTGTAGTGTGTTAGAGCATTGTTGATGTTTTGAATGTTTAGTATAACTATAGGTAGATGAAATATTTCTAACCCTGCAGTATCTTTTGAAGTTTATTTGTTAAATGAATGCATGCTTGCAGGAAACCCTATTTACTTGAATCCCTAGAGAAGACGCGTTAAGATAACCAGCTATCCCCCTCAAACAAAATAGTCACATTTCCCAACTAAGCCCCGCACTATTGAGACCCGACTCTCACGTACTTGGAGGCCCGTAGAATCTCATTTCCCCAGACAACCTTTATAGGCAAAGTTGGCCGGTACCCCGGTACCTGGTGACAACTTACCTCTGTTGGCAGACCGGGTCACAAAGTCCCGTCAACAGGCTGGTAGGCCTAAATTAACCTTGAACAATCAAATTCACTATGTCTCACGACTGCGTATACAAAACAAATTTTCTCCAAAGGTGGTGAATGATCCTTGGAGGAAAGAAAGAAATCTCCTGATAATCTCTACTCTATAAATCTTGACTAAAATGGATTATACTAAGGATTGAAATGTAATTCTTTTGAAATAATGATTAAATAATCTACAAACTACAAAGTATGAACCAAATGACAATTTCCAAATAATGATTAGATCAATGCCTTCTAAATACTTGGGCTGTAGAGTCAGAAAATTCTCAATCCTATGTACAATCAGAGACAGTTTTAAAAAATTGCTTTTAATAAAGCGAGACTATCACTTCATAGGCTTCCACTTGACTTATAATTCAAATCAATCCACATAGCTAATCTTATCGAATTTAACTCAAATTAAGAGACCGATAAAAACAAGAGAAGATACGCAGATCTTTCAATTGATATTTAAACTATATAAATTAATTTTGAATTATGATACTCAGGGAATTTAACACAATGAAACACTCTATAAAATAGAATATCTGAAAGAATAATTGAAAATATATAACTTATAACCACAAATAAAAAGAAGAGCACTTATCTTTATTAATGTTGAAAAAATAGTACATAAGAGTCCATCTTGTAGTTGTGATCAAATTCTATCCTATTAAAATATGTATTGTATTATTGCCTCTTTACATTATGTATATATATGTGTTTGAGTGGCTTTTAAAACTCTTTAGGGTGAAAAGACATAACCCTTATTAAAAATTATTTAAAAAAAAACAATAAACTAACTAAAAAATAACTACCTAAATTTCGGATTTGGCTTTGGCCGAAAATACAAAACATGTCATGAAAATCTAATATTTCTCCTGGAGATAGGAAATTTAATTTCCCGAACTGGGTCATTTTTAGATTTTTAAAATTTGACCATCTTCATCCTCTGTCGGCATCATCTTTGTAGTAGGTCAAAATTCCAGCATTTTCTGAAGGCTTCGATTAGTTAGTTCTATTTATTTGTGTCATAAAGCTTCCTTCCTTTGATTTTTTAGTATGGATAAACTTGCTTTCTTGATAATGGATTGGGACTTCTAAATTCTCAAAATTTAGGGTACCAACAAATTCCACACTTAGTGCCCAAAATATTGGCTTAAAATAAGGATTTGAAATCCTTTTACAATATTTTGCCAATATTTAAACTATTTGAATAAAGATCCAATATTAAATATCAACCTAGTTATTCCATACTCCTAACTTAAAAAAATATATTTCTAATTATATGCAAAGTGAGGAGGGTCAAAATGACCTCTCGACCCACTTGCAGTGTGATGCAAAAATAGTGGAGTGAGGTGGCACTGTTTGGCAGTTTTTGAAACCTGTAGGAATAGACATCTGCATTTACGACATTGAATGCTTTATTCTTGGCGGACTCCAAATTCCCAAAAGCCATTTCATTCTTGGACTTGGCATTTTTTTCTATCTTCACAGAGAAGAAACAGGAAACCCTAAAGAAATTCTGCAAATTTTTTAAGAAACTCGGCCTGACTGTAGATGAAGCTTGAGTTCTCTATCATTTTACTTCTCTGGCATGCATTCTATACTGAGAGCTTGATACTATGAAGGCTCGGGTTCAGTAGAGTTGACTGGAGTCTTGATTTTTGTTATTCTTTTCTCATGGTATCAAAAAATTGGGCTCATCTGCATGTATTAGATGGAACTCGGGGCTCAATGTTTGTTGAATGTGGGCATCCTACATTCGAGCTAGTGCTATGAATTGGGTCTTCTCTTTATTAAGATCTCGGGCTCTACTTCTGGTTGTAACTATGTGTTTTCTTCCGTGGGATCTACTCTATCTATTTTGCATGCTATATATATGCATGGTGCCTCTTTGCATATGTTATAAGAACTTGAGTTCTCACCACAGTTGTACCTTTTGGGACTTGGAGTTTAACCACACTAATATATGGCGTCTTGTATCTATCATTGCAAGAACTCAAACTCGGGCTCCCTTTATTTGATAAATATGGGTATCTTGCACTTGAGTTAGTTTATTTGATGGGCTGTGAAGTGGGCCTTCTTACCACCATGAGCTTGGGCTTGGTCTGGAGTGTGGCTGAAATATATGGAGATGTCTTACTTGAAGCTCGACCTCTTCCAGCCACATCTTCAAACTTATTCCAAACACATGGTGTGCAGAATAAATCAAGCTTGGACTCCTCTGCATTCGCATCTCCATTGTGCTTGACTTGTAACAAATAAGTGGTCTTTCTATATTTTCTTGTTTTCTCAAAATTGCTTCATGTTTTTTCTCTGTGCAAATCTGATCTTGCTTATTGGTGCCACCATTGTAGTATAAAAGCTGGAAGTTGTAACCATGATAAATGGCGCTGCATGTATTTGTTTTAGTTGCACTTGGATTTCACCATGAAACTCAGCCTCTACTAGGTATGTAACTGTGTATTTTCTTCACATCGACAAGACTTCGAGCATGAACTTCATTTATTACACCACTTACAAAGTGGGTCTTTGCATCTTGCAACTACATTACTTTGTGGGTCTCCATCAATCATCTTAGCAACAGTCTACTATGATTGAAAGATGTGGTAGATACATCAAGTCCTTAAGCTATGAGATCTTTCAGTTATAAGATTCACGACTTTGCAAGCTGACTAAAACAATGACTAAAGGATAAAGTAAAGACACAGGTCACATTGCACATACAGATAAGTTCATTTTTTGTCTTCACTTGTATCATATGCTGTCGGCAGCTTGTGTACATCTTTGTATCTCTAATTTCTTCTTCACTTTCAACATTGTCACTTCCATAGCTTGACTGTAGATGTACATTTGACTTTGTAAATCTATTAGAAAAACATTATACTTACAATTGCATTAAAGTTCCTATAGCATAATCACTGTTTTTAAAATGAACTCCTTTAGCTGATTTCTTTGAAAAACTTGTAATGTGCATATGACTTGGTCTTCATTTTGATTATTCTGCATATATTTTACCACTGTTGATACATACTAATATCACACTTAGAAAAAACCAGTCATACTTTCTTCCAATCATTTCTTGATGCTTCCATTTATATTTATCTGATGCCATAGTCACTTTGGTACTTGAATTCAATACTTGAAAACAGAGAACATTCTAAGAATTACTAGCACAAATTACCAGGCTTAAAAAATAATTCTCTTTTGATACTAAAACTGAATTCTTTAAAAGAAATGCAATAAGAGATAAAATGCTTGTTTATTATCAATGAAGTTCGAGCACAGGCTCGTGACACTCAAAGATACATTTTGGTAAACATTTTATGATACTTTTAAAATGGAATTTTGTAGCATTCTTTCTGCAATCAACAATAATTAGTGATATTGTTGAATTTGTACATTTGAATCAACAAAGATATATTGTATCAGTATTCATGTAACTACACTCTATGATTTGATCTTAACTATTTGTAATTTTGGCACTTTCAGTAGCATTTCAGCCTATTTTGCATCTCGTTTCTCTGATTGTGAAGTTGAAACTAGACAGCTTGAAACACTACAAAATATTCTGTTAAACTTTCAAACAATAATGTTATCCACTTGTTAGATTAGTGAACATAATAAACAATTTAGTTTATAAAAATTCCAAAATGACACTTGTGAATCAATGTTTAGACCATTATGTTCATTAAGTCCCTTTGTGAATACTTATGCTTTTCATCCATCACTTCGATGCCATCTGCTATGACCCAGTATCTTTTATAACATCATTTAGGAATATATGACATCACTGATCATTATGGTATGAAAAACTAATTGAATGTATCTTTGTTGACTCCACCTTTTGCACTTGTTCATTCTTTCCTACACCCACATCTCTTATAATATCAATACTAATATTTCATTCTATGTATGCCTACTGTTATAAAATGGATATCACTACTTTCTTTTTCATAGATTTTATTCAGAATGATAATACTCAGAACAATAATGAGCCTAAGTACTTATGTGGTGTCAATTGATGATTGAACCATGTGTATATGATTTTCCATCTCTGATAACAATATAGTTAGATCTTTCACAAATGCACTCTAATCTGTAACAGTAATAGTGTCCTGTATTTTTCTTTTCTGAATTATCTTAGTGCATTGTTTCCAAAACAAAATTATATGGTATCTCATGCATGCTTTGTATATTGACAAGGTACAAAGGTACATTGTTACCTCATTTAACTTGCAAGTCTGCTTCTTTATTTGATGTTACATCTTTTGATTAGGAGCACTATGTATCATTTCATTTCATATGTATCTCTTATAACAACATTGTTATTATTCTGTTGTGTCTTCTTTTCTTTCCTGGATATCATACTTTGGAATTTGTGGACACATCTCGCTTGCACACAATAAGTTCTGAATCCCCACGTTAGGTTGGTGGATTCAATCAACAAATCCATGTCTGTATATAAATGTCATGTGGGATGACATTTATGTATGAATGCAGGTTTGCTGGTTGGACTTATTAACCTATCAAGGGGATTCTCTACTTTCCTAAATAGCAATCCCTTCCTAATGCAGGATAACAACTATATACAGTAAAAGGTTTCATAAAACTATGTCCCTTTGATACTTAATTTAGTTATTGTAGATGTATATCTTGTTATTGCATTGATGTTTACTTAGTTGATATGCAGTTCTTAAAGTGTTGATAATGGTAGTATGTTTTTTGTGTTTCATGCATTGCTTAGATCCAGTTAGATCTAACACCATTATTCTCTCATGATGCAGGTAAAAATATAAAAGAACTAGGATGAGATAAGGCAGAAGTCATGAGGATCTAGATGGTGCCATTGCTCAACCCCAATATGCAGAAGACCAGATGACAACAACCATATGATAAGGCAATGCATGGGACCCCTACTTCATACTAATAGCATGCTTATTTTTTACTTTCAGTGATATATATTTTCTCAATGTTTCCAACTGAAATATGTAAGCTATAAAGGAATACTTTCTTATTGCATTCATTTTGAATGTTCAATGTAATGAATCCATTTTTGAATTTAAAAGTTTAAATTAGATCAATACTTAGAGAACAACATAAGTGTTAACATGAATGCAATAATAAGATATTTGTCTTCAATATCTGAATAGTAGTTTGAAAGGATGTACCTCTATGCAAGTCTTTTCTGTTGTTTATAGTTACTAGGTTGCATGTATACTTTCTGTTTTGAATTTGAACAATTCTGCAACTTTAATACAACAACTATAAAATTCATAATCCAATGTAAGATATCAAACAATTTATCAATTTAGTGCAATTAAAATGATAACATTTTCTGCCAATCTTTTAGGGATGTTTTCCTGCTAAACAAAATCAGACCAGTTGCCTTTTGCTTAACCATTGGGTCAGAGTCTTCAACATTTAGGAACAACTAAACTTCTCAAAACTAACAACCAATGGAAAAATGAAAACTGAACCTAGAACTGAAACCTGTGCTAATAAGCACTTAGAGAAAACAAAAACCATCTATGAACAACACCCTGTACTTCATCATTGCTATCTGGACTTATGATTATGATGTGATATAGCATATTTTTTCCATGTACCATATGATCTACATAATTCAGGCAATGGTAAATGTTGTCCAAAATAGAAACAACTATACCAAAGGTAGAATGATCTTGAACAATGACCTTAGTTGTATGGTATAGGTGTGGGCATGATGTGTATGATATGGGACAGTGGAAATTATCCATGTCTCATGTGATGGGTATGATGTCCATGCAAATATCATGTAATTCATCTTGCTATTTCTATTCATTCTTCCTTTGAAACTACAAAACAAACTAACTAAAAAACAACTTCTCTCCCCACCATGATCACATTATTGAGCTATTCATCATTTATAACCGGGAATCCAAGGGACTTCTTGATTATGGATGATGTGTATTTTCCCAATTTGACCATTGTGTGAATAGAAGAACTAACTACAACTAAATGAAAGGGGAATAAATATGTGCAAAGCACTTATTCACACCAAACTAATCTCAAAAGCAATGCTTGAGGTGGATCACATTAACTGGGATTGCTAACTCTTCTCCTTCAAGTGTAGACAAATGGAAAGCATTGTGTGGTGTGCTGGCTATTATGACATACAGACCAGCCCACAGAGCATCAAATTTCAAATACTTTCCTGGTTTGCTTTTCAATTCATCCCATTTTAGAACAATATCTCCCAACTGGAAACTCTTGAGAGATGCCTTCTTATCAAATGATCTCTTCCTTTGAGCTTGATGAAGCTCAATTTTATGCAATGCATCTCTCCTTTTCTCCTCTAACTCATTCAACTGAGCCAACCTTGCTACCATAGGTTCCTCATCAATCATGTCCAACTGATGCATGAAATCAAGTGCTGGAAACTCAATTGAAATGGGTAATCTAGCTTCCTTATCATAAACCAACATGTAAGGAGACATTCTAGTTGACCTCTTTGGAGTTATTCTATCATCCCAAAGTGCTGATTTCAACTTATCATGCCAAGAACGTTGGTTACCCTCTAGGGTCCTTTTTATGATCTGAACTAGGCTCTTGTTGGTGGATTCGGCTTGCCCATTACCATGTGGGTAATAATTTGATGATTTATTTAGGTACACTCCTCTATTAACAACCCATTTAGCAACTTGATTTCCTATAAATGCAAGTGCATTATCTGAGATGATGGAATCTGGTACTCCAAATCTGCAAACCAAATCTTCATAGAAGTTCAAAACAACTATTTCATTTCCCTCTTTGAGAGCAACTTCTTCTATCCACTTTGTAAAATAATCAGTGGCTGTGAGTACCCACTTATGACCCACACTTTAAGGTGGGTTAATGAAACCAATAAAATCAAGACCCCATTTCATAAATGGCTGGTCAACTTGAATTGGCTATAAAGGTAGCATTGCTAATTTCTCTTTTCCAGCAAACATTGCACACTGTTTGCACTTCCTTACCTAGGCATGTGAATCCTTAGACATGTTTGACCAATAATAGCCTACTTTCAACATTTTAAGAGTAGTAGCTCTTGGTGAGAAATGGCCCCCAGCTAGCCATTTGTGGAACTCATGCAGAATATGATCAATCTGATATGGTTTAATGCATCTTAAAAAAAGAACTTGCAAATCCTTTTTAAATAGAATATTATTCAGTAAACAATAAGGAATGGATTATAATCTAAAATACCTCTATTTTGATCTTTCTAATCCTTCAGGACAAGATCTTGTTTGCAAGAAGGTAACCATATCATCCACCCAATCATTCTAAGAATCTGGGATTGCAACTTGTTCATTGTCTTCTAAGGCCAAGATAATTTCAGAATCATTCTTTGGATTTCTATCTCCATTTCTAGCAAGCTGTTCACATAAACCCTTACCTCTTACCAGCTTGGTAACTTTGATTTCAATGTCATATTCCATTGCCTTTGTGATCAAGCCAGCTCTTTTGGTGTTGAAGTCCTTATTCAGTAAAAACTCCTTGACAGAGGGAGTTGCAACCATTAGATTTATCTTGTTGTTAGAAAGCATATGTCTGAATTTCTTCAAACTCCTAATTATAGCAAGTACATGTTTCTCAACAAATGAATAATGCAGTTCATAGTCCTTTATTCCTTGACTAAAAAAGGCTATTGGTTGCTCACACCCTATGTCATTTTTCTGAACTAACATGGCAGAAATACTATCAACATTCCCATATACATACAAAATGAAATCCTTTGAAAAATCAGGATTTAACAAGGTAGGGGAAGTAGCTAATACTTCCTTGATCAATTAAAAACAAAGTTTGCCTTCTTGGGTCCATTTGAAAGCAATATTTTTCTTGAGCATGGTTGTTAATGGCATTGGTAATCTTGCAATATCTGGAATGAATCTCCTAATAAAGTTGATTATTCCTAAGAATCTTTGAAGGCCCTTTTTGTGAAGAGGAAGTGGCAAGGCAAGGATAACACTTACTCTTTCAGGTTCAATGGTGATACCATCCTTTGAAATAATAAATCCCAGCAATTTGCCTTCATGGACAACAAATATGCTCTTTTTGAGATTCAAAGAGATACCATATTCCCTACATCTCTCAAAGATAACTCTCAAGTGCTGAAAGTGTTCTGATGCATTTTTTGAGAAAATAGTTATATCATCCAAATAAACAAGTACAAACCTATATGTTAAGTTTATGAAGGCCTTGTCCATATCCTTTTGAAAGGTTGCACCTGCATTTGATAGACCAAATGGCATTTTCTGATAAGCCATGGTTCCCCATTTGGTTTTAAATGCTATTTTGAACCTATCCTCCTCCTTCACCAAAATTTGGTTGTAACTAGAGAAACCATCCAATAATGAGAACCATTTTGAACCAGAAACAACCTGCAAGATTTGTTCCATGGAAGGTAAAGGATGTCTAGCCTTTAATGAAGCTTTGTTTAGGTTATGAAAATCAACACAATCTAATTTCCCCATTCTTTTTCCTAATAGGAACCATATTGGATACCCATGAAGTGTGTTTGATTGGAAAATGATGTTACTCTCAATCAATTTGTTTAATTATTTAATCATGAGGGGCTCTAACTTGGGATTTATTGGCCTCTATTTTTGCCTAACTGGTTTGGCTCCTAATTCTAATTCAATTGTATGCTGAGAAATATCATGATTAAATCCTTTCAAATCTGAATAACTCTAAGCAATAATATCATGGAATTCATTACATAAGTTGACAAAGGTTTGACATTCTTCAGGTGTACATACCTTTCCAATTTTAAGCACTTTATCCTTTGCAACAACAATTTCCTCATAACTTTCCTCCTTTATTAGCAAGATGGATTTATCCTTTTTGAATTGATCATTAGTACCAAACATAGATTCTAAGGTCACAAGACCTTTGGGCATCTTATTTGTTCTCAGCTGAATAATATGGTCTTCATATTGTTCCTGCAATCTTTGCTAGTTTGGCTGTGCAAACTCAACTTCTTCTCTTAAAAAGATAACAATATGCTAGTCAGATTCAAAAACTTGCAAACAATCAACATTGTTAAGGATAACAGGTCTAACAATTACTTTAACATAATTCAGCCCCTTACTTTTGCTGATTTCTGTTGGAATATCATACTGGGCTCCAATAGAAGCAAGCCTATCAGCATGTTTGTTCTGATTTCTAGGAATGGACTGCAGATTAAAGGCTTCAAAACCTTCAATTAAATCCCATACAATATGTTTGTAATTCTTTAACAAATCATTCTTAGTTGCATGAACATTCCTAACTTGATTCATAATTAATTATTAATCACCATAAACTTGCAAACAACTAACACCTCTTTTAATGGCCCACTTCAATCCATTTATGAGGGCTTCATATTCAGCCACATTATTTGTACAGCTAAAAGTGAATCTAAAAGAAGCATAATACCTTTTATTTGCTGGTGAAACCAGCATGCAGCCCCCTCCTGCACCCACTTTGCTGCGTGATTCATCATAAAAAAACTTCGAAACAACATTAGGTTGTTGTTCCAGATCTAAATCTGCATCTTTTCCCATGGCTGGAAGAAGATCAAAAATCTCATGGGTAACATAATTACCCAAACTTGGCTCCTCAATCTGTTCATTTGAAATTCTTACATTGTCAGTTGCCCAATCATCTAATAGCATATCAGGAAACTTACTTACTTATATTTGAGCCTCAAAAACCTCAGGTATTTCCTCTTGATCAAATAACACAATTGCTGATTCATTTCCTGAACCAACAACATACTTTTCAACACATAATTTTGCAATTGGTTCTAAGGGTTAGTACCATACCTTGTGCAAAAAATCATGTGGGTCGAATCCAGTGATAGATAACCTCCAATATTAGCAGTAAATTTTCTTAACAAGCATATAGAGAAGTGAGGAGGCAAATCTATAACGTAAACATCCATAGGAACTGAAAAAATAGGGCAAGCATGGAGCGTTAAATCAAGATTCTTTATAACCCCTATGGTTGCAGCTGCTGTCCCATCTAATTGGACTACTTTTTCCAATGGCCCATATTTAAGGCTCAACTGGTCTATAATATTTTTACGCATGACTGAACTAGTTGCACCAGAATCAGTCATGTAGTTGTGGACTAAGTGTTTTCCTATAATAAAAGTTACATAAAATGGAGGATTCTTGATTAACTTAGCTGATTGCTGAGATGAACTAGCACTTGCAACAACCATAACTTTAGGGGTTTGTTGAGACAAAACTTCATCAGATAGTGTGAGTGTTTGTAATGCCTCTTGTAACATGTCCTTTTGGCCTAGAAGATCCCACATGGATAAGGGAACATTTTTCTTCTTCAAATGATCTACAATACTAAAGTTCTAAGCACTAACCTTTTGGTGCTGTTTTAAAATAGCAAGCTCGTTCATGGTCTGAATTGACTATTCTTCTTTTTTCTGAGCTTGTGAAAGCTGCTTTGTTTGCCATTGAATAATGAAAGTAGGCTATTGCACTTTATCCTTTGGCTGTTGATCATTTTTAGTCTTCAATTTTTACCTTGTTCCTACTGCTATAGGTCTCCATACTTGATTGGGGTCAAAACTTGCTGCTAAAATAGAATCTTCATCACTAAAATTTACCAAAGACATATCAGCGTTACCTTGCATTTGTGATTGATCATACTGTACCTCAGATTGATTATTAGCTAGCTGTCTTTTTAGCACATCTTTCCTTCTAGCTTCCAGTGCAT
The DNA here is from genome assembly GCA_018584345.1 of Thuja plicata. NCBI lineage: Eukaryota > Viridiplantae > Streptophyta > Pinopsida > Cupressales > Cupressaceae > Thuja > Thuja plicata. The sequence goes on from MU225932.1 coordinate 2,089,277, forward strand.
GAGGGAAATCCAACTAATAATGCCCATCATTGCATGTGTTGCACCATTTTGTTTCTTGCACATAATTATTTTGAGGAATTATTGTCAACTCCTTGGAAGTACTTGGAGTTGCATAATTGTATGCTTGGCCTACTCTTTTATTGTAACCTCTTTGCTGTCCTTGGGATTTCCTCAGTTGCTTTGAGATTGAAGCTTAATTAAATGGCCTACTTTGTTGGTAAGAAGCTTGCAAAGGTCTATTGTATTGGCCCCACTGCCTCTTCAAATTTGTATTTTCATTACCAAAATTCTGCAATGTCTTCAAGATGTTGTCACTTGTGTCCTTTAACTCGCTAATAGGAGCTGTGGCAACATATTCCTCTGCTACAACCTGCATATTTAATGTTGGTACTGGTGGAATAGCCGCAATAGGTGGTATGAGAACTGGTACAACTGGTTGAATCTCTGCACAATAAGACATTGGAGGCCTTGTTGGTAATTTTCCAGCTTGTATCAAGCTATTTTCTGCTCTAACAACAACATCATAAGTAGCAGTTAAAGTATTACCTCCCATAGACTATATCATAAAGTGAAATATCAGGGTTAAAGGCTTTCAAAAAGAAAAAAAATGCATAGTCATTAGATGGTCTAACAGATCTTGGAATTCTGTCCCAAGTTCGTTGAAAATGAAAGTTGAAATCAAAAATATGCTCATTGATATATTTCTTAATAGTAGTTAACTGCTCGATCAAAGAGAAATTATCTGATCTATCTTCAAACTTATTGATTAAAACAATACCTAACTCATCCCATGTGCTAATAGAGTTAATTGACAAATGTCTAAACCAGATAAATGCTTTACCCTTAAGTGAAGCTGCTAGTAGTTTTAATGCTACATCATCATGAGTAACCTGGTGTAATCCACATAAAGTAGCAATATCTTTAATGTGCTCAATTAATGAAATATGATTCTCACCATTAAAATATGTCAAACCTTTTAGTGCTGCTAGTGGAATATCATGATGGACAACTATTTGCAATGGGCTACCAGCATTAAAGGCCATAAATGGCAAATTTTGAGCCATCTGTACTGGTGGTACTTGCTACTAAACTACAATTTGCACCTCCTGCTAGACTACAAAATTCAAAATAGATTTATTAACTTGTGTTACCTTTCTCTGATATGTTTTCAATCCTGGAGTAGTAGTGCCACTTGTGGATGCTACGACAACAAACTGATTTCTTGTTGACTCTTCAAAAATGGGTAATTCTGATCTAGAATTGTCAATAACACTTAAATCTTTAGGAAAACCAAAATATTCAATTATTACCTTATGGCTTTCAGAAAAGGTAGTTTGATCCTCAAAGATAGGATTATCAAATAATGAAAAATCAGATCCCCTGAGAAAAGAGGATGATTCTCCTGTAGCTTGAGATGCTTTGTTTCTCCTTGCTGATCTTCCACCTCTTCTGCTAGGTTGTAACTCTTGATAAATGAAGCCTTCACTGTTGGCTCTTGTGGGAGTCCTTCTCATTAAAATAAGTTTGCAACTGAATTTGCAACAAAACCTTCAAACAAAGTCACCAGGTGTTTGGTAAAATACCTTCTTAAAGCAAGAAATACTGTTGTTCACACCAAAACAATAATAAGAAATAATAACTTGAAAGAACTGTGTAGCAGTTTGGTCCCACCAGGCATGCCAAAAATTGTTGTCAATCAGGATTGCACCTATATCTAGATGCAGAATCTAGCCATCCTGTTGAAACATTGAAACATTCTCCTAGGTGGATTAGAGAACAAATCTTCAAATTCTAGGTCGCTTCCTGTTGAATTTGGGATATCACCTAATATTGATTTTTATGGTTTTGGGAAAAGGGAGAATGATAACTAAAAATGAATCCTAAATAAGAAAGGTGATACACCAAATATGGATATAGATTTATTAGAATTGCAAGACTGTACCTACAAAACACACATTACTAAGTTCTACAATATTTTTTACTTCTTAACACCTAGGATGACCAAGAGATTACTATTAGGGTTTGATACCACTAATGGTGAAGATCCGATCAACAGACATGTACTTTCTGAAAAAGGATGATTCTTTATAACTCTAAAATAGGAATATGAGTAATTCACTAATCTATATTTAAAAGAGAAGAAACACTAAAATGCAAAAATTTAAGAAGAATAGATAGAAAAACTTAGAAAAGATGTATGAACAGTAAGGCCAGCTTTATTATCACCAAAATCTGCAAAATGGTTGCAAAATACAAAAAAGAAGTGCAAAGGGATGATATGTTCACTAATACAACTTCTCTCCCCAATTCTAAAGTCTTAAAAATGATCATCCAAATCAATTTAATACTAAGCCCTAACAATAAATCTGAAAATCAAAGCCCTTTACAAATTGCCCTAATTTGGCCAAAATATGTGCCAAAAATCTAGCCCTATAAAAATTCCACACTTAGTGCCCAAAATATTGGCTTAAAATAAGGATTTGAAATCCTTTTACAATATTTTTCCAATATTTAAAATATTTGAATAAAGATCCAATATTAAATATCAACCTAGTTATTCCAAACTCCTAACTTAAAAAAATAAATTTCTAAGTATATGCAAAGTGAGGAGGGTCGAAATGACCACTCGACCCACTTGCAGTGTAATGCAAAAATAGAGGAGTGAGGTGGAACTATTTGGTAGTTTTCAAAACCTGTATAAATAGACATCTACATTGACGACATTGAATGCTTTATGCTTGGCGAACTCCAAATTCCCAAAAGCTCATTTCATTCTTGGACTTGGCAAATTTGTCTATCTTCACAGAGAAGAAATAAGAAACCCTAAGGAAATTCTGCAAAATTTTAAAGAAAATCGGCCTGACTATAGATGAAGCTCAAGTTCTCTATCATTTTACTTCTCTGGTATGCATTCTATACTAAGAGCTCGATACTATGAAGGCTCGGGTTCACTGGGGGTTCAATGTTTGTTGAATGTGGGCATCCTACATTCAAGCTAGTGCTATGAACTGGGTCTTCTCTTTATTAAGAGCTTGGGCTCTACTTCTGGTTGTAACTATGTGTTTTATTCTGTGGGATCTACTCTGTCTATTTTTCATGCTATGTATGCATGGCGCCTCTTTGCATATGTTATAAGAACATGAGTTCTCACCGCGGATATACCTTTTGGGACTTGGAGTTTAAACACCATAATATATGGCATCTTGCATGTATCATTGCAAGAACTTAAACTCAGGCTCCCTTTATTTGATAAATATGGGTATCTTGCACTTGAGTTATTTTATTTGATGGGCTGCGAAGTGGGCCTTCTTACCACCGTGAGCTTGGGCTTGGTCTAGAGTGTGCCTGAAAGACATGGAGATGTATTACTTGAAGCTCGGCATCTTCCAGCCACATCTCCAGACTTATTCCAAACACATCGTGTGCAGAATAACTCAAGCTTGGACTCCTTTGCATTTGCATATCCATTGTGCTTGAATTATAATAGATAAGTGAACTTTTTGTATTTTCTTGTTTTCTCAAAATTGCTTCATGTTTTTTCTCTTTGCAAATCTGAACTTGCTGTTTGGTGCAGCCATTGTAGTATAAAAACTAGAAGTTGTAACCATGATAAATGACACTGTATGTATTTGTTTTAGTTGCACTTGGATTTCACCATGAAAATAGACCTCTACTAGGTATTAAACTGTGTATTTTCTTCACACCGACAAGACTTCGAGCATGAACTTCATTTATTACACCACTTACAAAGTGGGTCTTTGCATCTTGCAGCTACATTACTTTGTGGGTCTCCTTCAGTCATCTTAGCAACAGTCTACTATGACTGAAAGATGTGGTAGATACATTAAGTCCTTAAGCTATGACATCTTTTAGTTATAAGATTCACGACTTTGCAAGCTGACTAAAACCTTGACTGAAGGATAAAGTAAAGACACAAGTCACTTTTCACATACAGATAAGTTCATTTTTTATCTTCACTTGTATCATATGCTGTCGGCAGCTTGTGTACATCTTTGTATCTCTGATTTCTTCTTCACTGTCAACATTGTCATTTCCATAGCTTGACTGTAGATGTACATTTGACTTTGTAAATCTGTTAGAAAAATATTATACTTACAACTGCATTAAAGTTCCTATAGCATAATCATTAATTTTAAAATGAACTCCTTTAGCTGATTTCTTTGAAAAACTTGTAATATGCATATGACTTGGTCTTCATTTTGATTATTCTACATATATTTTACCACTTTTGATACATACTAATATCATACTTAGAAAAAACCAGTCATACTTTCTTCCAATCATTTCTTCATGCTTCCGTTTATTTTTATCTGATGGCACAGTCACTTTGGTTCAATACTTGAAAACAAAGTACATTCTAAGACTTGCTTGCACAAATGACCAGGCTTAAAAATAATTCTCTTTTGATGCTAAAACTGAATTCTTTAAAAGAAATGCAATAAGATATAAAATGCTTGTTTATTATCAATGGAGTTTGAGCACGGGCTCATGACACTCAAAGATACATTTTGGTAAACATTTTATGATACTTTTAAAAAGCAATTTTGTAGCATTCTTTCTACAATCAACAACAATCAGTGATATTGTTGAATTTGTACTTTTGAATCAGCAAAGATATATTGTATCAGTATTCATGAAATTGCACTCTGTGATTGTATCTTGACTGTTTGTAATTTTGGCACTTTCAGTAGCATTTCAACATGTTTTGCATCTCTTTTCTCTGATTGTGAAGTTGAAACCAGTCAGCTTGAAACACTGCAAAATATTCTGTTAAACTTTCAAACAACAATGTTATGCACTTGTTAAATTAGTGAACATAATAAACAATTTAGTTTATAAAAATGCCAAAATGACACTTGTGAATCAATATTCAGACCATTATCTTCATTAAGTCCCTATGTGAATACTTATGCTTTTCATCCATCACTTCGATGCCATCTGCTATGACCCAGTATCTTTTATAACATCATTTAGGAATATATGAAATCATTGATCATTATGGTATGAAAAACTAACTGAATGTATCTTTTTTACTCCACGTTTTTCACTTGTTCATTCTTTCCTGCACCCACATCTCTTATAACACCAATACTGATATTTCATTCTGTGTATGCCTACTCTTATAAAATGGATATCACTTCTTTCTTTTTCATAGCTTTTATTCAGAATGATAATACTCAAAACAACAATGAGATGAAGTACTTATGTGGTGTCAAATGATGATTGAACCATGTGTATATGATTTTCCATCTCTGATAACAATATAGTTAGTTCTTTCACAAATGCACTTTAATCTGTAATAGTATTAGTGTCCTCTATTTTTCTTTTCTGAATTATCTTAGTGCATTGTTTCCAAAACAACATTATATGGTATCTCATGCATGCTTTGTATATTGACAAGGTACAAAGGTAAAATGTTACCTCATTTAACCTACAAATCTACTTCTTTTTTTGCTGTTACATCTTTCAATTAGAAACACTCTGCATCATTTCATTTCATATGTATCTCTTATAACAACATTGTTATTATTCTCATCTTATACTAGAATGGGGAGCAAACGGGAGAGAGCGGGGGGAGGAGAGGAGGAAAGAGTGGGAATGAGTTTTTTAAATCATGAAGATGGAGGAAAGTTGGGAGATGGAGGATCTGCGGAAGGTCCTATGCCAGAAGGGGGAATCTTGTCAGGGGAAGCAGAGCCTATAGAACAAGGACTATTGGGTGCAAAAAAGAATGAGGGTGGGCCAGGTTTGGGCTCCATAAAGAATGTAGAATCAGCTCTAGGATCAGAGGAAAAGAAGAAAATAGACATGAAGCATGAGTCTGACTCAGTGGAAGGTAAGGTAAATGGTTAGCCTTTGAATTCTAGGAAATGGGCGGGTCTTTTTGGTATCAAACCTGCAAGGAAATCCCTTTTCCCTAAAGTTAATACCCTAAATGATCCTTATAAAGGAGCCTTTGGGATAGATATCCCTGATGAGATAATGGACCATACAGTTTCCCTTATGGCGTCTTCCTTGGTGGGAAAATTTCTGGGTCCAAGACCAAATATAGACATTGTTAGGTCTTTTGTGGAAAAGAAATGGAAACTGAAAGGTCAAGTGGATGTAGCGGCTATGCCTAAAGGCTTCTTCTCATTCGATTTCTCAAATGGTGAAGATCTTTCCAATGTTCTATGTGGGGGACCTTGGATGATGGGGAAGCATTCTCTATCTCTTCAAAAATGGATGACAAGCCTAGATTACAATGATAGTTTTTTCAAGGCCGCACCAGTTTGGATCCGCCTTCCAGGGTTACCCCTGGAATATTGGCATGAGGATATATTTATGGCATTTTCTAATATCTTTGGTGAACTCCTATCCATAGATCCTATGACAGACTCTAGATTAAGGTAGGTTTATGCTAGGATCTATGTGAACATACAATAAAATGTGGAACTTCCTCAAGTTTTGACTTTAAAATCTAAGTTGGGAACCTGGACCCAGGAAGTCAAATATGAGTCAATGCCTTTTGCGTGTTTTATATGCAAAAAAATGGGTCATTGGCGAAACACTGCCCTCAGAAACTAAACAAAGAAAAAATAAGGAACAAGATCAGCCGAAAGGAACTAGGATGGAATGGAAAAATAAAAATGAGGAATTCATTCCTCTTCTTCCAAACAATGAAGATCAGGGGACAAGGGAAAATGAAGAAAAGGAGATGGACTCCTCTCAGATTTCTCAAAAAATTGATCCTCAGAAGGAGTCAAAACTCATCCCAGAAGTAGAAAGCAATCAAGAAGAGAACAAAGAATCAAAGAGTCAGAACCCAAAATAGGACAATAGAGGAGAACAAACTAAAGCCGAAGATAAGGAAAACATCCCTAGAATAGAAGATTGGAAGATCCTTAACAAGGAGGGCTATAGGGAAAAAGAGTCAGAAGGGGAAGTCAATATTCAGGATATCAAAGTAGAAATGAGAAATCCATCTTTTTCTCCTCTTCCTAATCCCTTGACTTCACCTCAGGGTAGGTTGAATATTGGTAAAAAGGAGGGTTTGGACAACTCATGGAATACAATGGAGAAAAAAAAATATTAACTCAGGAAAGAAAGGACCTACTACTCCAATAGGAAACATATTGGGAAAACTATCTGGTAAGAAACCTAAGTACACCTTAATGGGGAACTCAACAACAAAGTAGGCAAAAAAGGAGGTAGCCAAAATCTTGGTGTTCAGACAAGAGGTAAAAGCCAGTAGAAAGCAGATATAGGATCTTCGAAGAATGAGAGAGGAAGAAAATTAGAAAAATCAAAAAGGGAAGAAGAAGAAAAATAGAATATTGTGGATGGAAGGCAACTCACCATCTAGAAGGTATGCTCACCAATCTAATTATGAAGATTGTTTCCTGAAATGTTAGAGGATTAAACGGTCCTCATAAACAAGATGTAGTTAGAAACTTAGTTAGAGATTCCAACTTAGACATGCTTTTGATTCAAGAAACCAAAATGTTGAAAGACAAAATTGAAAAAATAAAATTGTTGAAAAATGGAGCTTGTTTGGGTTGTAGCTCGGATGGGGCTTCGGGGGGTTTGGCTATCTTTTGCAACCAAGCTTCTTTAGAATGTAATCTGATCAAAGAAGACAAAAAATTCCTTGCAATGAAAGTTCAAAGTACTAAAGACAAGTTTGAGTGGATCATAATTAATGTCTATGATCCAAATACCAAAAATGGCAGACTCAAACTCTAGAAGAAACTCCAAAGTGTAAAGCAGACCTATACCAACTCGAATATCCAGATAATGGGAGATTTCAATACTCCTTTGAATTAGGAAGAGAAGTTTGGAGGTAATCTATCTCAGGTGGATAGTAGGATGGATCTGATGGACTTTATATCAAATGAAGGATTGATGGACGTTGATCTGGAAGGCATTAACTTCACTTGGTCCAACCGTAGAGTGGGAGAAGACCTCATTCAAGTTAAGCTTGATAGAGTACTGATCAACTCAGAGTGGTACACTCATTTTGCCTACTCCCTCTCTTCCATCTCAAGATTAGGTTCGGATCACTTCCCTATCTCCTTTAACTTTTCTCCTTTTGATGGTAAAAGAAATGCTCCTTTCAGATTTGAAAAAATATGGCTTGATCATCCTGATCTAGAGAAGAAGATTAAGGAATGGTGGAACATTGAAGTGGATGGTACTGCAATGTTCATCATGGCTAAAAAAATGGCTAATGTCAAGAAAAACATCAAAAGTTGGAACAAGAATTTTTTCAGGAACATATTCAAAACCAAGGATAAAATTAAAATGGAGTTAAAATAAATTCAAGAGGAAATCCAATCTGAGGGTCTTTCTGAGAATTTGATATCCAAAGAACAGTAGGTCCTTGTGGATTACCACAATATAATTGCCAAAGAGGAAACTTTCTGGAGATAGAGATCTAGATCATTATGGCTCAAAGTTGGTGATAAGAACACTAGGTTCTTTCACCTTACGACCCTCAAACACAAAGCTTCAAACATGATTCATTCCTTATCTGCCCCTAGAGGTATCATCACTAAGGAAGAGGAAATCAGAAAAGAGATGATGGAGTACTTCGTGGGCCTTCTAACTAAAGACCAGAATCTTAGTCATGGGGATCAAAGAAAACTTATCGACTGTATTCCTAGTATCTTGGATAATCAGAGTAACTCCTTTCTTAAAGCTATTCCTAAGGATGATGAAATTAGGAAGGCCATTCTTTCTTTTGAAGGAGAAAAATCCCTGGGGCCAGATGGCTTTCAGATGTTCTTATTCCAACACTTCTGGGAAATTACTGGTAAAAATGTTTGCTCTACAATTAAGGAGTTCTTTGGGTCTAAAACTATCCTCAAAGAGCTCAATGCCACTTTCATAGCTCTTATTCCAAAAAAACTGGGAGCAAACACTGTGGACGGCTTTAGACCAATAAGTTTGTGCAACTCTTTTTATAAAATCATATCAAAATTCCTTACTTCTAGATTGTTGAGCATCCTTCCTAGTTTGATTTCTCCATAGCAGAATGGCTTTGTGCCAGGGAGATAGATTTTGGACTCGATAATGGTTGTTCATGAGAATTTCCATTCACTCTATGCATCCAAAAAACAAGGCTTTCTGATGAAATTGGATCTGTCCAAAGCTTATGATCATGTTGACTGGGAATTCCTCCCCCATGTTTTGAGTTCTTTTGGTTTTGATGAGGGAGTGATCAAACTCATTGTGCAGCTGGTTACTACGGTTTCTTCCTCTGTTCTAGTTAATGGGGGGTCTTCTCACTTCTTCCACCCTACTAGAGGCTTGAGACAAGGAGATCCCATTCCCCTATTTTGTTTGCTATCATGGCAGAGAGTCTGGGTAGATTCATCCAAAGCCTTGTGAACAAAGGTTTGATCTCTGGCTTTCAACCCTCTTCAGCCCAGCTGAGATGCTCGCATGAGAAATTTGTTGATGACACAATAATGATGGGAGAAGCTTCAGTAAAAGAAGCTAGAAATATGAAGATAGCACTGAATACTTATACTGGAGCTTCTGGCCAATCAATAAATTGGGAAAAAATCTCTCTCTTTTTTTGTAACACTCCTGATGATAGACAAAGGAAGATTTCCTCTATATTAGGCTATAAGATTGGGGTAATACCGACTCCTTACCTGGGCCTCCCTCTTTGCATTAAACTTGATGATACTTTTTGGAATAAGATCATTGATAGATTGCACAATAAGCCTGCTGGCTGGAAAGGAGCTACCCTCAGTCTGGTAGGGAAAGTTCAACTTCTTAATTCAACACTTCAAAATCTCCCAGTTTTTGCTCTTAGCCTTTTCAAGATCCCCAGTAAGTATGCTGATCTAATTGAAAAAATCCAAAGGCGTTTCTTATGGTCGGGAGTGGAGGAAAAAAAGAAATTTAGTCTAGTTGCTTGGGAGGTGGTTTGTAAACCTAAGAAATGGGGAGGATTGGGGATCAGAAGCATAAAGAACACTAATAAGGATCTTATGGATAAATAATGCTGGAGACTCTTTGAGGAAGAAAAGGAATGGAATTCAATTCTGAAAAGAAAATACCATATCCACTCTCTCAAGGACATGCTTAGTAACCCTCAGGAAGTTAATGGTTCCTTTATATGGAATAGTATCTGCAAAGGAAAAGAGCTAATTAAAAAGGGAGTGAGATGGAAACTGGGAAATGGCAGGAAGATAAACTTTTGGGAGGATAAATGGCTGGAAAATAAAGCCCTTAAAGAGAATGAAGAATGGAGCTTGTCTATTCTTGATTGCCAAGATATTGTGGGAGAAAAGGTGGTAGATTACTGGATTAATGAAAAATGGGTGGACTTTGGTACCTTTGAGGGAATACCTGCTCAAATCAATGCCCAACTCAACTCTTGGTTTCCTACTAATGATATGGACTCCCTGATCTAGAGCCCGGAGCCTAATGGAAAATTCTCTATTGCTTTGGCTTCGGCCCTTTTGCTCACAAGTGGCTCCCAGCCTCTTAGTGCTTAGGTTTGGAATTCCAACCTTATCCCTAAAATTAATATGTTTTTTTGGCTCTTGACATAGGATAAAATCCTTACGGTGGAAAATCTCCGTAAAAGAGGTTTCATAATGCCTAAAAGATGCTACCTATGTCTCTCTAAAGCTGAAAATTGTAACCATTTGTTGATACACTGTCCCTTCTCTAATCAAGTTTGGGACTTAGTGTTTAAGTACTTTTATGTGGATTGGGTCAAACCTTATAGTGTTCAGGAGCTGATCACTCAATGGATGTGTCCTAGAAAAGGTAAAGACTACAAGGAGATGTGGAAACTCTTCCTTCCTCATTTCTCTTGGAGGATATGGAAGGAGAGGAATAATAGGGTCTTCAGAGAGAAAAAATATTCCCATTCAGTAGTGGCTAATCATATAATAAGAGGAATGCTGGAAAATTTTAATGTGTCTTTTCCTCAGAGGAGTAACATTTTGAACCTCCAGGAAATATCAAGTTTTGAATGGGGGAACCCTGGAAATCAAGAGACTAAGACTTTAGAAAAGAGGGAAAATAAAAGATGGTCTGCTCCTCCTTATGGATGGGCGAAAGGAAACTTAGATGGAGCTGCAAAGGGGAATCCAGGAAAAGCTGGAGGTGGTGGATGTATAAGAGATAGTGCTGGGAATTTTCTGGGGATAATTGCCGCTCCTTTTGGCAATCAAATGAACCATGTAGCAGAAGCAATTGCGGCTCTTATGGTTGTTTGCCAGGCTAAAGAAAAAGGAATTTTGAAATTATGGTTGGAGGGCGATTATTTAAATATCATTAACTGCATTAAAGGCAAAGTTAAAGCTTCCTGGACTATAGCTCATATAATAGACAAAATTAAATCAACTTTGCTTATTTTTGAAGATAGTTCCATTTCCCACATGTACAGGGAAGGAAATAGGGTTGCAGATAGTTTAGCTAACATAGGTGTTAAATGTGAATAGATGACATCATGGAATGGGGAGGTGGATTTAAATTTTGAGATTTCGCATCTCATCAAGTATGACAAAGTGAATCAAAATGAAGGCTCATTAAGAATAATTATTAATGATGATTATGACAGCTAAGTTTAATTATGGCTACTACTATCAGTCGAGGCTTGTGGGTTTGAAAGAAATCGACTACTCACATGGATTGTGGGTCACAAATAGCAAGCAAAACCAGAAAAAGCTAAAGCTCTACTCTCTGTCAAACTGCAGCCTGCTAGTTCAAAATTTCTCAAAAATGGGGGGGGGGGGCT
>MU225932.1:2101093-2118150 GCA_018584345.1 Thuja plicata
TTGAAGAGGGAGGAGCCGATGGATTGCTCAAAATGGAAGAAGAAGAGGAAGGTTTGGAGAAGAATTAGAAATGGGGGAGTAATGAGCTTCATGAAACACTTGCATGGTTCGGATAAAGAAATCATGAAGAAATTTACAGATGGTTGGAAGAACGGAAGGGTTAATTTGTGGGGAAAATCTATCCCGCTAACCCTGAATCTCATCTCTAAAATCACAGGCATTTCGGCTGATGGTATGAAGTTTTATAGAGATGACAAAAGGATGGGCACTCAAGGCTTCAAGATCTTCCCAAAAAATGAAGAAGAGCAAGCCCTTCTGACTAAGAGCAGGGGAGATTATGCAGACATAAAGAAGATCAAAAGCCACTGGGCTAACATCCTCACTATGATGATCAAACACTTTACTCTGGATGGTAGGTATTCAAAAATCTATAATCTTCATTTCATCCTTGCGAATCATTTCAGGCACCAGAACTTTGTTTCTCTCCCCTACTATTTGCTCAGCTCTTTGAACAATAGTATTATTCAACACAAGAAAAAAGCTTCGAACCCTGTTCTGCATGAAGGTTTTATATTGCTTATTTCTGATTATGTGAAAAATCAAGTCTCAGACTCAATCCCTAAAAGGGTCAAAGGGAAGTTTAGAAAGCTGAACAAGGTTATTAAGAAAGTGAAAAATAAGAAGAGGGATCACATAAAGATCAAGAATAAGGAGATTACTAAGGAAGAGACAAAGTTCAGCCTTAATATCTAGAGCAAGGAAGAGGATAAAACCTAGGATGAGGAAAAAATGGAAGAGATAGAGACAGATGAGGGTGAATCGGGAAATCCCAATATGAACCAGGCCGAAGATGATGAGGTATCCAATAAAGAGGATGATAAGATAGAAGTGGATGACATTAATCTGTATGAGGAAGATGAGAACAGGGAGGAGGAAGAGGACTACCTCAAGGAGAATGAGGAAGATGAAAACAGAGAGAACAAAGATGGAGAGAATGAAAAAAAAAAAGAGAAGGAGGAGAACAAGGTTACTGAAATGGAGGAGAATAGAAGCCTTAGGAAAGAAGGTAAGAAGAAGAAAAAACAAAAACTTGACTCCGACTACAAAATGGTGGGTTTTCAGGCCGATGAAAGAATCCCAAAAAGTTCAGAGGATTATGGGGCTAACATGGAGAAGTGGATTGGGGAAGAAATGAATACGATGAAACAACACCTCAGGAACATGCAAGAAGCTATGGAGCCTATCAACTCTAGAATGGTAGAAATGGAGAATGAGGTGAAGATTAAGGTAAATAAAAAAAATAAAGATGATGACCTTACAGTTAGGGTCAATGAAATAATGGAAGATAAGATCAATGAGATGAAAGCCCAGATTAGTCATAATGGGCACATGATAAATATCATTCTGAAACATAGTAATGAAGGGTTGAAAGTTTCAGTCCAGAACCTCAAAGATTTATATGCCTACTTGGAAATGAGTCTGCTAGAAAGAACCTCTTTCACGATGGAGGGTGACATTGAGAGTGGGGTCCCGAGTTCTAGAACATGCAGAGGAGTCAAAAGAAAAGTTCTTGAGATCCCTAACGAGATGCTAAAGCTGAAGGAGTCTATTGACTTGATGGAAAAAATGGAGAAATAGGCTGAGGAAGCCTATGAAAAAATGCATTAAGCTGGGAGTTGCGCTGGATGGTCTGCTAGTTTTTTGCTGGGAACTGTGCTTTTTTGTCTTGTTTTCTGTTTCTTCGGGTTTTGGGTTGTTTTTTTGGGTCCTGCTCTTTTGTTCGTAGCAGGCATATCATGTTTGTAAGGGTTCTCATTGACTATCTTTAATATCCTTTTGTAAAAGGTTTCAGGTTCCTTTCAAAACCTACTTTTACCTTAATCAAAAACATTTTTATTATTCTTTTGTGTCTTCTTTTCTTTCTTGCATATCATACTTTGGAATTTGTGGACACATCTTGCTTGGACACAATCAGTTCTGAATCCCCATGTTAGGTTGGTGGATTCAATCAACAAATCCATGTCTATATATAAATGTCATGTGGGATGACATTTATGTATGAATGTGGGTTTGCTAGTTGGACTTATTGACCTAACATGGGGATGCTCTGCTTTCCTAAATAGCAATCCCTTCCTAATGCAGGATACCAACTATATACAGTAAAAGGTTTCATAAAACTATGTCCCTTTGATACTTAATTTAGTTATTGCATTGATGTTTACTTAGTTGATATGTAGTTCTGAAAGTGTTGATAATAGTAGTATGATGTTTGTGTTTCATGCATTTCTTAGATCCTATTGGATCTAACACCATTATTTTCTCATGATGCAGGTAAAAATACAAAAGAACTAGGATGAGATAAGGCAAAAGTCATGAGGATCCAGATGGTGCCATTTCTCAACCCCAACATGCAGAAGACCAGCTGACAACAACCATATGATAAGGAAATGCATGGGACCCCTACTTCATACTACTAGCATGCTTATTTTTTACTTTAAGTACTGTATATTTTCTCGATGTTTCCAACTGAACGATGTAACCTATAAAGGAATACTTGCTTATTGCATTCATTTTGAATATTCAATGTAATGATCCATTTTTGAATTTGAAAGTTTAAATTAGATCAATACTTAGAGAACATCATAAGTGTTAACATGAATGCAATAATAAGATATTTGTCTTCAATATCTGAATAGTAGTTTGAAAGGATGTACCTTTATGCAAGTCTTTTCTATTGTTTAGAGTTGCTATTCTGCATGTATACTTTCTCTTTTGAATTTGAAAAATTCTACAACTTTAAGACAACAACTATAAAATTCATAATCCAATGTAAGATATCAAACAATTTATCAATTTAGTGCAATTAAAATGATAACATTAAATTTGATAACATTGTGAAGGAGAGTATGACAAAAGCAGTATGAGATCTACCTGAGATTGTGAAACTATCTAACACTATGTGTAGACAGTGTGTTATAGGGAAGCAAACTAGAAGCACTTTTAAAAGAAAAACTTATTTAACAAAAGGGAAGTTGGAACTGGTGCATACAGATCTGTGTGGTCCTACAAGAACTAGATCATACTATGGTGAAAGGTACTTTATACTTTTTTTTGATGATTTTTCTAGGATGATGTGGGTTACATATTTGAGAGAGAAATCAGAAGAATTTGACAAGTTCAATTTATTTAAAGAAAAATTTGACAATGAATCTGGCCTAAAGATAAAGTGTTTGAGATCAGACAAAGGTGGTAAGTTTACATTAGAGTTATTCAATTCATACTGTGAAGAGCATGGAATATTCAGACAAATATTTGCACCTAGGACACCACAATAGAATGAGATTACAGAGTGAAGAAACATAACTATATTAGATGCTGCAAGGACTATGCTACTGGAAGGTAATGTATCACATGTTCATTAGAGAGAAGCTATTGGTACTAGTGTGTACAATTTGAACAGAATTTAGATCAGAGAAGGTACAAGTAAAACTTTTTATGAATTATGGTTTGATCATACACCTACTGTGAAATATTTTAGAATATTTGGTAGTAAATGTTATAAAAAGAGAGACAATGAGATAGGCAAGTTTGATGCTAAAAGTGATAAAGGAATCTTTCTTGGTTATTCTACTAAGAGAAAATAATATAAATATTACAATCTAAGATTGAGGAAGTTGATTGAAAGTGCCAATGTGAGGATAGATGAAAGTTTTTAGATTCAAGAAATAATATATGATTGTGGTTAGATAAAAAAAATAAAAGAAGTTACTACTGAACCTGAAGAACCTCTGATGATTGAAAATGAGACTGAAGATGAACTAATTGAGGTTACTGAGGCTCCTAAGACACCGAGGTATGTAAAGAAGAACCATCTTGAAGAACAAATAATTGGTGATGTAAGTAAGGTCATGATGACTAGATCTAAATCTAGAGAAGAAATTACTTTTATTTGTCAAGTTGAACCGAAAGCTACTGATGAAGCATGTAGAGATGAATCTTGGACTAAAGCCATGGAAGAAGAACTTGAACAGATAAAGAAAAATAGTACTTGGGAATTGGTTCCAAGACCTAAGAATAAGAATGTGATTGGTACTAAATGGGTTTTTAGAAACAAGATGGATGAGGAAGGAACAGTGGTAAGAAACAAGGCTAGAGTTGTATGTAAAGACTATTCACACAAGAAGGCATAGACTATGAAGAAACATTTGCTCCTGTTGCTAGATTGGAAGCTGTGAGATTATTTATTTCTTATGCTTCTAAAGAATTTAAAGTTTATTAGATGGATGTGAAGTCAACATTCTTAAATGGTGATCTGGAAGAAGAAGTTTACATTGAGAAATCTGATGGTTTTCCTTTGACAAATGATGAAAACATGGTTTGTAAGTAGAAGAAAGCACTGTATGGACTAAAACAAGCACTAAGGACATGGTATACAAGGATGGACAAGCACTTACTTTGTCTTGGTTTTAGGAAAGGTAATGCAGACAATAATTTATATTTAAGAACTGATGAAGATGGAATCTTTATTATAGAAGTTTTTGTTGATGATATCATTTTTGAAGGCAATGACAAGATGAGTAAGAAGTTCTCTAAAGGAATGGAAAAAGAATTTGAGATGTCAATGATTGGTGAAATGAAATTTTTTCTTGGTTTGCAAATTAATCAATGTAAGAATGGCATTTTTATATCTCAGACCAAGTATCTTAAGGAAATTTTAATGTAATTTGGAATGGAATATTGTAAACCTGTTGGAACCCCTATGGTGACTGGACACAAATTAACTAGTAATGATGAGACTCAAAGTGTTGTTCAGAAAAAGTATAGATCTATGATTGGTGGTCTACAATATCTAATTCACACTAGACCATATATTACTAATGCAGTTGGAATTGTGGCTAGATATCAGACATATCCTAAAGAAACACATTTTTCTACTGTGAAAAGAATTTTCAAATATTTGAAAGGGCCAATAGAATATGGATTGTGGTATGAAAAATCAAATGATTTTACTCTACAGGTTTATACTGATGTTGATTGGGAAGGTAACGTGGATAAAATAAAAAGTACAAGTGGTGGTGCATTTTTCCTTGGGAAAAGGTTAGTTTCTTGGTTAAGCAAGAAGTAGAACTGTATTGCTCAATCCACTGCTGAGTCAGAATATGTTGCTGCTACAATAAATTGGACACAAGTTGTTTGGATGAAACAAATGTTGAAAGACATTGAAATGATTTTAAAGAACCAATAGTTATCCATTGTGATAACACTAGCATAGTAAACAAGTTGAATCCTGTAATTCATTCAAAGACTAAGCATATTTCTATTAAGTATCATTTCTTGATGGAGAAGGTAGTAGAGAAAGAAATTAAACTGGAATACATTAGCAGAAAGGAACAGATAGCAGATATATTTACTAAACATTTGCCAAAAGATGCTTTTGAATATCTCAGAATCATGCTTGGGGTGATGGCCTCTCCCAGTGGAAATTAATTGATGCAGATATGCATCATTCCAATGGCTTTCAGAGCTATATCACCTTCTGGACTTGATGTATAGATCTATTCCTTAGGGGCAGTAATCAAAGGAACACTAGAGCACATTCAGGTGATCTTGCACATGGCTATTAGACATGAATGTTTGAAAAATCTATAGAAGATTATAGTTAAGTTATGGCACCCTTTGCCATTTTTTCCAAAGGGGGAAGGCACCTATGTGAAAATCCATACTATTTTGGGGAGATTTGTGTTGAGGATATTAAGAAGATTGTATTGAGAGGAGAAAGTATTTTTGAGTTGATTTTGGGTTGATGGATTTTCTCATATGTTGCCATCAATGCCAAAGGGGGAGATTGTTGGATGATATCAGTGTTGGTACTGATCATACTGTTGATATTCATGTTTTTTCACTGATGTCAACATATGGTTTTGTTGAGAAGAGAGACTGGTAGAAGTATACAGACACTGTATGGATGATTCAAAACAAATGAAGTTGGATATATGAAGAAGGATGTGTGTTGACCTTATTTTTAAGATTGCTTGGCTTTATGTTACATATTGTGGATGTTACAGTTGATTTGGTGAAGAATAGTTTATGGACTGTAACTCTGATACTGGACAGAGTAGATCTCTATGTTTTGGGTATATCTTTCTAGCGAAGATATTTCAGATGAACCAAGTATACTGTTGGATAGCCGACATATGATGGAATAATGGGTTAAGTTTGATTGTTGTGTGATTATTGGTGATGTCATCTATGACATATATTCTGGAAGAGACCTATCTAGTGGCTGACTTCAGACATGTAGCTTATAAAATGAAATATGAGTGTGGATTGTAGATCTAGAAATATATGTGATGGGATATATTTGATGTTTACTTTTTATAGGTACCGTGTGTATCTTAGCAAGGGGTTATATAATTATATGTATATTGGAGAGCCTTAATTGGCCAACCTAATCAATTATTTGTATATTTGGAAAGCTTAATTGGCTGACCTAACTAATTAGCATGAGGAGGTATATATGTGAGATATTTTGTTTTGGAAAGATGTGGTTGAGGTTAAAAGGAAAAGATAAGTGAAAGTTACGAGGCTTGTTTTGCTGTTGAATGTAGAACAGAGTTCTGTGACAAGAGTACTTCATTGGAACTGACCAATAAAAGATAGTTTCTATCAGACAGTTCACTAGATTGTATATTTGTTATATACACATGTTTGGATTGTGAATCCTTGAGGTGGTTTTAACCTTCTTTGGGTAGTATGCCTAGGCAGTGAGCCTACTAATTTTTCTTGACTTCTAACATGGTATGTCTCCTAATAGGGATTATGTACTGTAATATTGTAATAAGCTCCTAACAAGACTAAATATTTTAATCGGGATACTATACTCTCAGTATATTATTTGTGGGTGCTAATTCCCACCAAGGTTTTACCTTTAATAGGGTTTCCTTGACAACAAATATTATGTTATGGTGTTGGAATTATTTGTGTTATCTTTTGCATTGCAGTTTTGGTTTATAAAGTTTAAAGTTTAATAATCTATATCACAACTGATTCACCCACCCTCTTAGTTGTCTTTTGGACTGTTATTCCTAACAGAGGTCAAGTGATTAAATGTTAGTAATAAATCCTCTAACAAGGTCGCACTTAACAGTGTGTTTGTAACCTTTAACATGGTTGTCTCTTCCTCGAGCTCACTTCAGAAGAGTCAAAATTTTGGGTTACCGGTCCCAAGTGGTATTTCCCTTAATAGGGTTTCCACGTTAAAAATCCATGTGTCAAATGTGTATATGGCTCAATGCTTTAATGTTTTTCTTTAACACATTACTAAAACAAGATTGATCGGTAAACACTAAGTTATTTATTGTATTTTAGTAAAGACTAAGACTGCTATTAGGTAAATCTTAAGAATAAGGATAAAGAATGAACCTTGACCAGTAGTTATTTGATAATATTATTTAAAGTCATACATCTTGTAGGACTGAAGATAAATAGAGGTTTTATATTTGAGATATAAATTTTTGGTTTTTTTAATGGATTATTTTTTTAGGCCACTGATTCACCCCCCCCTCTAAGTTATTCTAACACAACTTGTATGATCAGGTCTATATGAAGACTTCTATCTTCACCAAAATTCTCTTCAACATTCCTCTTTCTCTTTTTTTCCCCATTTCTTATTAATTAATTATATCTTTATATAGACATGATATCACCATTTTTTTCCTTCTTGTTTTCTTTGTTGATCACTTCTTGATCCGTAAAGCTTGCCATGCTTGCTTTAGCTTTATTCTGCAAATATCTCCTTATTTTATGGAATAAAAAATGCTTCAAATCTCCTTCTTATCTTTATCTTTTATCTGATCAATGAAAATAAAGTAAACAATCAATTAATTCTATCTTTAGCTCCTACCAGCTAAGTTGTTTTGTCATATTCTAACTTCAGCTCCCATCGGTCAACACTTCAGTTGTTCTCACTGACTACTGTAGATAGCTTGGGCATTAACTTCAGTTCCATTTGGTGATAACTATAATTATCTTGGTAATTCTTGCTCAGGAAATACTATCCATCGGTTAACACTATGATCTTTCTGTGCTCGGGGTTCACTGCCACTCGGTGTATGGTTACCGATGACAAAAACTTGTTTGTTCAGGTCTTCAAGTGTTGTGACAATATGTATATGAGAAATCATACCATATTAAGTTTACATCAATGACAATACAATAAATTAACTGATTTGATGTCTTGCATTTACTTTCTGTATCTCGGTGAGCATCAACTTGTCATGTTCAAACATTCAATCAGTTATAGTTCATCAATCTCTCCCTTTGGCATTGATGGAAACATACTACATAATACTAATACAATATGAAATAGACCAGTTGTAGTTCATCAATCTCTACCAAACTTATTGTTCTATAACCAATTCAAATATATGACTCTCGGTAAGCTCTTCTAGCTTAGATTTGATTCTTGTAGAGTACTTCTTCATTCTTCATTCCCTTCACTAGATAGATGTAGCAAATTATGATTCTATCTCTCCCTTTGTTTTAGAATCTCCTTTCCCTTTTCTGGATATATATATGCAGTGTTTAACTTTTCCAATTCTCTCCCTTAGATGGATGTTTCTTTGAATCTTTCTCTAATGTTTTCTCTCCCTTTGACTATTCCTCTCCTTGATGGATAGTTCTTTTCTCTTTGAAAAAAATATATTTCATTGAATAATTCTCTTAATATTTAGTACATCTCTCCATAAGTACATCTTTGCCTTTCACAACAATGCCAAATTCAATCCTTTTTTTTAATATATTTCATGAATTTCCTCTCCATCAGCAATACAATAACTCTGGTGTTCAGTGTAGATAAGTACCTTGCTATGTACTGATAGATCTTTTTAGTCCATCTCTTTGCTTGCATCAACATGAATAATATTATGATAATGTGTAGGCTGATGCAGCCTCCTAGTCATCTTAGTGACTAGTAGACAAGGGTTAGACCCCTAGTCTCTATCACAGGTAATCAAATGTATCTTTAGGCAATGGCTTTTTGAATATGTCTATTAATTACTCCTTGGATTGAACATATTCCAGTATCACCTCTTTCTCTTGAACTTGTTCTCTTAAGTAATGATACTTGATAGCAATATGCTTTGTCTTATCATGCATGACAGGGTTCTTTGAAATGCTTATTGAACTTGTATTATCACAATAGATAATCATTGTTTCAAGATTTTTCATATTCATACCTTCCAGTAATTTCTTGATCCATGAAATGTTAGAGAAGTTTGCAGAAGTAGCCACATATTCTGCTTCTGCAATAGATTGTGAGATGCATCCTTTCTTCTTACTTATCCATGTGACAAGTCTATCACCCATAAAGAATGCTCCTCATGTTGTTCACTTTATATCATCTAAGTTTCTAGGCCAATCAACATCTTTATAGACTTGAAGCTCAAATTTTCCTTCTCTTTTATACCACAAACCATAGTCTTTGATATTCTTTAGATATCTCAGAATTATTTTGACAACAGTCATACATGCGATTCCTTGGGATTAGTAGATAATGTTTCAACTATTCCAACTGCATGTGCTATATCTGGTCTAGTATGTACAACATACATTATCTTGCCAAACATAGATCTATATAGGGTCTGATTTACCTCAGTTGACTTGTTTTCCTTTGTCAGCTTGCATCCGATTTCCATAGGTTTTCCAACTGGTTTGGAATCTTCCATCTTGAATATCTTCAACACTTCTTTGATGTATTTGGATTGTGTGATGTAGATTCCTTCATCCTGTTGAAGAGTATGTAGACCAAGAAAGAAATTGATCTCCCCAAACATTGACACCTCAAATTCTTTGCTCATTTAATCATAAAATGATTTGCATAACATGTCATTACCTCCAAATATGATATCATCACCAAATATTTCAGCGATCAAAATGTTATCATCAATATCTTCTTTTAAATACAGATTACTATTTTCACTTGTTCTTACGAATCCAATACTTATGAGATAAGAGTGAAGTATTTCATACCATGCTCTCGGTGCTTGTTTCAATCCATACAAGGATTTTTGTATTCTACATACCATGTTCCTCTTGTTGTGATCAACAAACCCTTTAGGTTGTTCAATGTATACCTCTTCTTCTAGTATTCCATTTAGGAATGCAGATCTGACATCCATTTGGTATACCTTGAATCCTTTATAGGCATCATAAGCAAGTAGAATTCTTACTCCTTCTAGTTTAGCAATGGGTGAAAAGGTTTCTCCATAGTCAATATGTTCTTCTTGTGCATACCCTTTGCATACTAATCTTTCTTTGTTCCTTGTGACTTCTCCATTCTCATTCAGTTTGTTTCTGAATATCCATTTGGTACCAATGACATCCTTGTCATCCACTCTAGGTACTAAAGTCCATGTTCTATTCTTCTCAATATGTTCTATCTTTTCATTCATAGCACTAACCCATTATTTATTTTCAAGTACAGTATTAACAGATTTAGGCTCAAAATCACAAATTAAACATCTATTATTTAGAAAATTACTTCTTGTTCTCATTCCAACCTTTTTGTCTCCTATGATCTGGTTCTATGGATGATGTCTTCTGACATACTTGGAAAGTATCGATTCAGCTCTTTTTTCATCATTTTGATCATCATCTTGACCTTCATTTTGATCTTCATCACTCGGTATATCATTGTGAGCAATTTCTTGATTTTCGATGTTTGCAGCTTGATGCTTGGGTGCATTGTTCTGAAGCTTGGTAGTGATACACTGTTGCTTGGGAAGAGTGTCAGTTTCTTCACTATAGAAAAACCTATTGTAGTCTTATGGTTCCTTTCTTCTTTCCTCATCATTTTTCTCATCAAATTCATCCACTTTGACATTTGCACTTTCAATGATTTTGTTAGAGGATTTGTTAAGACATTTATAAGCTTTTCATTTGGTAGAATACCCTAGAACTATTCCTTCATCACCTTTGGAGTCAAGCTTTCCATTTCTATCATCTTTCAATATATAACATTGACTTTCAAAAATTCTGAAGCAACTTACATTGGGTATGTGTCCATACCATAGCTCTTAAGGTGTCTTATTGGTTTCTTTTTTCAATTGAACTCTATTCAGTGTGTAGACAGCAGTGTGGAAAGATTCTCTCCAAAATGATCAGGAAGAAGAAGTTTACATTGACAAACCTAATGGTTTTCCTTTGATAGATGATGAAAACATGGTTTGTAAGCTGAAGAAAGAACTGTATGTACTGAAACAAGCACCGAGGGCATGGTATGCAAGGTTGGACAAGCACTTACTTCATCTTGGTTTTAGGAAAGGTAATATAGACAATAATTTATATTTAAGAATTGATGAAGATGAAATCTTGATTACAAAAGTTTTTGTTGATGATATCATTTTTGGAGGCAATGACAAGATGAGTAAGAAGTTCTCTAAAGAAATGGAAAAATAATTTGAGATGTCAATGATTGGTGAAATGAAATTTTTTCTTGGTTTGCAAATTAATCAATGTAAGAATGACATTTTTTTTATATCTCAGACCAAGTATCTTAAGGAAATGTTGAAGAAATTTGGAATGGAAGATTGTAAACCTGTTGGAACCCCTATGGTGTCTGGACACAAATTAACTAGTAATGATGAGACTCAAAGTGTTATTCAGACAAAGTATAGATCTATGATTGGTGGTCTACAATATCTAACTCACACTAGACTAGATATTACTAATTCAGTTGGAATTGTGGCTAGATATCAGGGAGATCCTAAAGAAACACATTTTGCTTCTATGAAAAGAATTTTGAGATATTTGAAAGGGACAATAGAATATGGATTGTGGTATGAAAAATTAGATGATTTTACTCTACAGGTTTATACTGATGCTGATTGGGCAGGTAATGTGGATGACAGAAAAAGTACAAGTGGTGGTGCATTTTTCCTTGGGAAAATGTTGGTTTCTTGGTTAAGCAAGAAGCAAAACTGTATTGCTCAATCCACTATTGAGTCAAAATATGTTGTTGCTGCAATAAATTGCACACAAGTTGTTTGGATGAAACAAATGCTGAAAGACATTGGAATAATTTTTAAAAAACCAATGGTTATCCATTGTGATAACACTAGCACAGTACAAATGTTTAAGAATCCTATAATGCATTCAAAGACTAAGCATATTTCTATTAAGTATCATTTCTTGAGGGAGAAGGTTGTAGAGAAAGAAATTAAACTAGAATACATTAGCACAAAGGAACATATAGCAGATATATTTACTAAACCTTTTCCAAAAGATGCTTTTGAATATCTCAGAAGCATGCTTGGGGTGATGGCCTCTCCTAGTGGCAATTAATTGATGCAGATATGCATCATTCCGGTGGCTTTCAGAGCTATATCACCTTCTGGACTTGATGTATAGATCTAATCCTTAGGGGGAGTAATCAAAGGAACACTAGAGCACATTCGGGTGATCTTGCACCTGGATATTGGACATAAAGGTTTGAAAAATCTATAGAAGATTATAGTTAAGTTATGAAACCCTTTGCCATTTCTACCAAAGGGGGAAGGAACCTATGTGAAAATCTATACTATTTTGGGGAGATTTGTGTTGAGGATATTGAGAAGATTGTATTGAGAGGAGAAAGTATTTTTGAGTTGATTTTGGGTTGATGGATTTTCAAATATGTTGCCATCAATGCCAAAGGGGGAGATTGTTAGATGATATTAGTTTTGGTACTGATCATACTGTTGATATTCATGTTTTGTCACTGAAGTCAATATATGGTTCTGTGGAGAAGAGAGACTGGTTACTTGACTGGTAGAAGTGTATGAACACTGTATGGATGATTCAAAACAACCAAATTTGGATATATGAAGAAGGATGTGCATTGACCTTATTTTTAAGATCATTTGGATTTATGTTGCATATTGCAGATGTTACAGTTGATTTGGTGAAGAATGGTTTCTGGACTGTAACTCTGATACTAGACAAAGTAGGTCTCTATGTTTTGGGTATATCTTTCTGGCGAAGATATTTCAAATGAAGTGAGCTTACTGGTGGATAGATGAAATATGCTAGAGTAATGGGTTGAGTTTGATTGTTGTGTGATTATTGGTGACATCATTTGTGGCATATATTCTAGAGGAGACCTATCTGGTGGCCGACTTCAGACATGTAGCATGTAAAATGAAATATGAGCATAGATTGTGGATCTAGAAATATATGTGATGGATTATATTTGATGTTTACTTTTTATAGGTACTGTGTGTATCTTAGCAAGGGGTTATATAATTATTTGTATATTGGAAAACCTTAATTGGTCGACCTAATCAATTATTTGTATATTTGGAAAGCTTAATTGGTCGACCTAAAGAATTAGTGTAAGGAGGTATATATGTGAAATATTTTCTTTTGGAAAGATGTGGTTGAGGTTAAAAGGAAAAAATAAGTGAAATCTACGAGGCTTGTTTTGCTGCTGGATGTAGAGCAGAGTTCTGTGACAAGAGTACTTCATTGGAACTGACCAAGCAAAGACAGTTCCTATCAGACAGTTCACTAGATTGTATATTTGTTATATACACATGTTTGGATTGTGAATCCTTGAGGGTGGTTTTAACCTTCTTTGGGAAGTATTCCTGGGTAGTGAGCCTACTACTTTTTCTTGACTCCTAACATTGTCTGTCTCCTAATAGGGACTGTGTACTGTAATGTTGTAATAAGATCCTAACAAGGCTAAATATTTTAACAGGGATACTATACTCTTAGTACATTATTTGTGGGTGCTAATTCCCACCGGGGTTTTACCTTTAATAGGGTTTTCTTGACAACAAGTATTGTGTTATGGTGTTGGCATTTTCCATGTTATCTTTTGCATTGCAATTTTGGTTTATAAATTTTAAAGTTTAATAATCTATATCACAACTGATTCACCCACCCTCTTAGTTGTCTTTTGGAATGTTATTCCTTACAGAGGTCAAGTGATTAACTATTAGTGATAAATCCTCTAACAAGGTCACACTTAATAGTGTGTTTGTAACCTTTAACATGGTTGTCTCTTCCTCGAGTTCACTTCAAAAGAGTCAAAATTTTGGGTTACCTGTCCCAAGTGGTTTTCCCTTAACAAGGTTTCCATGTTAAAAATCCATGTGTCAAATGTGTATATGGATCATTTATTTAATGTTTTGCTTTAACAAATTACTAAAATAGGACTAATCAGTAAACACTAAGTTATTTACTGTATTTTGGTAAAGACTAAGACAGCTATTAGGTAAATCTTAATAATAAGGATAAAAAGTGAGCTCTGAGCAGTAGTTATTTGATAATATTGTTTAAAGGCATACATCTTGTAGGAATGAAGATAAATAGAGGTTTTATATTTGAGATATAAAGTTTTGGTTTGTTTATTGGATTAATTTTTAGGCCACTGATTCACCCCCCCTTCTCAGTTATTCTAACACAAGTTGTATGATCAGGTCTGTATGAAGACTTCTGTCTTCACCAAAATTCTCTTCAGCATTCCTCTTTCTCTTTTTTTCCCCATTTCTTATGAATTAAATGTCTCTTTATATAGATATCACCGTTCTTGTCCTTATTTTCTTTTTTGACCACTTCTTTATCCGTAAATCTTGCCATGCTTGCTTTAGATTTATTTTGCAAATATATCCTTGTTTTATGGAATAAAACATGTTTTAAATTTCCTTCTTATCTTTATCTTTTAACTGATTGATAAAAAAAAAGTAAAAAATCAATTAACTCTATCTTTAGCTCCTGCCAGCTAAGTAGTTTTGTCATATTCTAACTTCAGCTCCCATCGGTCAACACTTCAGTTGTGCTTAGTGACTACTGTAGATAGCCCAGGCTTAAATTTAGTTCTGTTTGGTGATAACTGTAGTTAGCTCGATAATACTTACTTAGGAAAAACTGTCCATCAGTTAAAATTGTGATCTTTCTATGCTCGGGGTTCACTATCACTCAGTGTATGTTATCGACGAAAAAAACTTTGTCTGTTCAGATCTTCAAGTGTTGTGACAATATGTATATGATCAATCATTGTTAGAAACACTGAGAGGGGGGGTGAATCAGTGTTTGTCTATTAATTATATTTCAACACTTTAAACATAAATCAAACATACATTCAATGAAGCTTAACACAAGAACTCATAACACATGATATGATTACGGAGAAACCTTGATCAGAGGAAAACCCCGGTGGGAATTAGTACCCACAAATATTGTACTAGTATAATGAACCTGTTAAAGTTCCTTTGCCCTATTAGAAGCAGTCTTTACAATCCAAGTATAATGACCCTGTTAGGAGTCTAGACCCTGTTAGGATTCTATTACAAAAACCCTGTTAGAGGTGTATGGCTCATTGCCTGAGCTCACAGCCCAATAAGATGAAGGCTACAACCTTCTGATAGTTTATATACACTATATCAAAAATGAAGTGCTGTGATGACACTATTTTTTGATCAATTCCATTTATGCGTTGATGCTCTTACTCTCTTAAAGAGCTTTATCTCATACTGACTTCATTATACTGCTCTTCTATATCTTTCTCATGCATATTTTTTGACACTTGTAATATACATTTACATTACATATTTATATGTTCATGTCCGAATAGACGCGACTCAAAGCAAGACTATAGTCGGCCCTAAAAACATAATACACAATGCTTCTAAATAAATTGGCTTAAGCGTGTTTACAAAAATACTAAAGAAATTATTACAAACATATAATCAAAGGCGCTTAGCCTTTACACAACAAAATAATTCACACTGATCAATACACTAGTCAACTTTCATGCTCTATCTTCTGGACTGCTGGTGCACTGATCTATCTGTAACTTCTCCATACTATCATTCCATACCATGTGTGTCTGGAATTATTATGTACATGAAACATAGAACATATATCTGAATGTGCATACTCTGATTCAGTCGCTTGCACGTGCGCTGATGTGCTAATCACTGTATATCTTTGTCTGTCCTATTTTCCATACTTAGTCATTTTATCTTCTAAGTTATCATTGACATAAACTTAATATGACTTTGTTTCCATAATGAAAACACAAAATAAGTCATGTATCTTCTTAGGAGTCAACTTTCCAACAATCTCCCCCTTTGTCAATAATGGAAACAAAGGAATGTGGCCAAGTTTCTCAAAATGACTTAATCACAAAAAATAATTGTATATCATTGCATCTCTTTATATATATATATATATATATTGCTCCCATATATACAATTTCTCTATATAAAATACTCCCCCTTTGACATTAATGACAAAGGTGTCCAAAACTTGTAAGTCTCTGGATACTTACTCCATGTAAACATCTGGGTACACAACCTGAAGGGATTGGATCTCTTTCTGCCAGAATACCTTCATTGCATCAACTGTCTGAAGATGCGTGCATAAGGTATATGTCAGCTTCTCCATCTTTATCAAATCCATGCAAGGACCTTGATCATATGTCACAATGGTGACATCAATTTGTTTGATGTTCTCTTTCAGAACTGCTAGAGAGGGCACAAGTGCATTTCTCAATTGATTTTGTCTGACTCTTTTCTTACTGATCTCCAACTTAGCCTTTTCAAATTTTTCCAACTGACCTTGATAGAAATTGTTACAGATGTTCATGTCTTGCGTGGATGTCTCAACTAATTTTATAATAGTGTCCACCATGATCTCTGCCTCTTCTATCTTTTTGATATGTTCAGAGGTGAACTTCACTCTGTCCATGCAGTTTGCTATAACCTTCTTACCTTTAGCTGCCAACTCTTTCAATATTGATTTCCCAATCTTTAAAGATTTTAAGTCTAAAGTAAAATTCTTTACCAATTCATTCAATCTATCCTTTTTATATTCATCTTCTACAATTATAGTAGCAGAGTCTACTAGGTCTGTAAAGTGTGCTTTGAAGCTTGTTAGAATGTTATCGACATCTTCAACTGATTGAATTTTGGCTACTTTCTTGTCTATAGGCACTAGATCATTCAAGATGTTTACTGATTCCAAGAAAAGAGGGTTCCTCATAACCTATTTTTCTTTGGCCTTTTCCATAG
>MU225932.1:2154594-2183514 GCA_018584345.1 Thuja plicata
GCTTAGCTCATACAATGTTGAAGAAGAAGAAGAATCTCATATGTGAGTAATGAGAAGGAGAGCCATCTCTTTTAATAGAGATGTGAGAAATGAGTTACATTGTAACTCCCATTTCTATGTATGCCACATATCACTAGTGTGTGAGACAAGTGTAGGATTCCTCATAAGTAGGAATATCTATTTTCCTTAATAAAGGAATTACAAATATGACATGTCCTCCCACTTGGACTAGAGGACGAAAATAATAGGATACCTTGGTTTGTCCTTTAAACACATAAATACCAAGGAAAGATTAAATTCTAACACACACATACAGGAAACAACCAAACAAGAAAGACTAATGCAAAGGTACGCTGGATAAAAATGTAACAATAAGATTCCAAGGTTTAAGTATAAAATATCAAGAGACCAAAAAAATGTACCACAAATCTCATGTAGGAACCTAGGACACATATAGGGAAATGTCATCACATAAGTCCACCCTTGAGTTACCCAAGTAGTCCTCCCTGGACCCTATCCCCCAAGTGACTCTATGTGGCTCATTAATCCTTTCGTATAGATAGGGATTCTAACCATGCAAGACCTTAATAAAGCATCTTCTCCCACTCTCATTCTTAGCCTGTACTAGCACTCAAGGCATGGGTGAGGCACATATTTATCTTATTAGTGTTTCTCTTAAATAATTTCATTAAGTTATCACTTATAAAGTCAACTTACAATGAGTTACCCTAGTAACCTCTTAGGGACCTGACCCCCATTGCAAGCCATTTCCCCTCTACGCTCCTAGATAACCTACCCTAATGCTCCCATCCACAGGACCAAGAAGAAGACAAAGCCAAAACCATAAAAGACTTCTCGTAAATAATCCAGTCATGAAAATCACCAAGGTAAAATGATAGAACATAATAATAAATATCACATCCTATACAAGGATCTAAACCGTCCACCCCATAATGGACATCTCAATAAGTCATCCATCCCATAATGGATATCTCAATAAACAATCACCAAATTCTCATAATCTCATATCACCAAAACAATGATCCTCAATAGCATTAACAGATCTCTCTCCAACATGAAGTAAATCATAATAAAAGAATACCATCACTCAAAACATTGAACAATCCTAGTATAAGAAACAATGTGACCAAGTGAACAAATCACAACTCAACACAATATTGGTTGTCACCTCTTATGGTCAAATAACATAAAGATAAAGGACTCAATGAGAACATGACATCACTCACAGATGTACCCAAGATAATACATGAACCAATCATGACATAAACAGGTTATGAGCTTTCTACAATATGAAACCCAAAGAGCAAAAAGATAAAAAATCATAAGATAGTACAAGTCCAAAGACAAAACCCACCTAGGCTAACAACCTACCAACACTGACACTTAACAACACCAAGATCACATGAGATAAGGAATGTATGCATTTGACATATTATTTAACCTCATTTATATAACATCATTATATTTATTAAAATACTCTTAATTCATAAATGACTTAGTTAATAACATAAAGTACACAAATGACGCATATATGGTGTTTTAGTGAATCTCTATGATCTTTAAAATTAAATTATAAATTGATTAGATCAGTCATATTAATTATTTAATAATTGTCAAATTGATTAATTTTTTAATTAATAAGACTTATTAACAATTTTAACTTTATAACTGTGAGTTTTTGTGTATTTCCTCTATACACATCAGTTGGTAATTTGAATGATGTAATCTCATATGAAATTATATAGATTTGTAACTTATATCGATGAAAAGATAATTTAATTTCACATATTTTTCATTTTTTCCAGTCCTAAAGATAAGGTCATGTAAATGGTTTAAAAAATAAATCTCTCTAACAACCATGTTTAGGAATGAAGGTTACTAGTTTGGTAAAAAGACCATAACTTTGTTTTGAACCGTTGGATCGTCATAAAACTTAATGAAAAAATTCATAAAAGTACTAGTTAAAATCTCATCGAAGCTATTTTCCTAATTATGCAATTAGAAAAATTATGGATGAATGTACATCATACTTCGATTGAAAAATCAAGCTTAAACAGGCCTAATTTCACTATAACAGTCAATATTTGACTCTTTCCGTACTTTTCAAACTGAAATCTAACACACTGCAAAAAACTGAAACTAACCTGAAACATGTGCTAAAAGAACTTGGAGGAAAATAAACCAACAACTAACCAGACTGGAAAAATACCATTTCTGCACTCCAGGAGGGCAGTATGAACCAAATTTTATGAGATAGGGTAGCAGATAGACTTCATGGTCTTTTTGACGAATGCTTGTTCATGTAATCTTCTTGTATCTCAGTAATGACATCGTTTAGTCTGATCAAACTCAAATTAACAGGAATAGTAGATAAGAAAAAACTATAGCTTATGATGATGATGTGTGTGGTCATCTATGATGTAGAGCAGCAAGTTGCGACTCATGCTCTATATGATGGTTGGTCATCCATGTCATTATGATGTGCTACATACATTTTCTCCTTTGCTTCTCCAAAACCACTAACAACAACTAACTGAAAGAAAACTAACTATGTGCCAAGAACTTATTCAGATTAACTCACCTCAAAAGAAATGTTTGAGGTGGATCCCATCAAATGGGATAGGAAAATCTTCTCCCTCCATGTTATAGAGCTGAAAGGCATTGTGTGCCTTTACTTCCATTATTAAAAATGAGCCATTCCAAATGGCATAAAACTTTGAATGCTTTCTAGGTCTACTTCTCAACTCATCCCATTTGAGCACTAAATCGCCTTCTGTAAAGACTCTCCCAATTTTTTTTCTGTCAAATGTATTCTTTATTTGATCATGATGCTTCTCCAAATTTTGAAAAGACTCTTTCCTAATCTCTTCCAGTCCAATCAATTCAGTAAGCCTTACCGCTGTAGGTTGCTAGTCCATCAGGTCCCGCTCTTTAATCAAGCTCAAACTCGGTAACTCAACTAAGATAGGAAATCTAGCCTCTCTTCCATAAACCAACATGTAAGGTGAATTACC
This sequence comes from Thuja plicata, assembly GCA_018584345.1. NCBI lineage: Eukaryota > Viridiplantae > Streptophyta > Pinopsida > Cupressales > Cupressaceae > Thuja > Thuja plicata. The sequence goes on from MU225932.1 coordinate 2,157,630, forward strand.
CATTGAGCGCTTTGATATTATTCTATCATCCCACAAGGCTTTCTTCAACTTGTTCCAATCTCTCTGATTATCTTTAATAGTCCTCTTGATGATGCGAATCAGATTTTTATTCATCGATTTATCTTGTCTATTACCTAGTGGGTAATAATTGGATGAGGTACTAAGGTAAATATTGTTATTTACCACCCAACCAGTAATTCTTCTGCCTAAAAAGGCCAAAGCATTGTCAAAAATAATGGATTCAGGTGTTCCAAACCTTGCAATCAGATCTTCATAAAAATTTAGAATTGAGCTTTCGTTTGCACCTTTCAAAGAAACAACTTCAGTCCACTTTGTAAAATAATCTGTCACTGTTAGAATATACTTGTGCCCTGAACTTGATAGAGGATTTATCAAACCAATAAAATCTAGTCCCCACTTAACAAAAGGTTGTTCAAATTGAATTGGATTTAGAGGTAAAGCTGCTAACCTCTATTTATTAGCAAAACAACACATTTTAGACACTTTCTTACCCATATGAAGGCGTCTTTATATAGATTTGGCCAAAAATAACTAGCCTTCATAATTTTTAGGGTTGTAGTCCTTGCAACAAAATGGCCACCTGCTGGTCCATTATGGAATTCTCGCAAAACTTCTCTGTTTGATCTCCATTAATATATCTCAGCAACACACCATTATAATCTTTTCTGAACAATATATCATCAATTACAACATAAGGAATAACATGTAATCTAAAATGCCTTCTTTGGGAGTTGCTCAAACCATGTGGGCATTCACCAGTGTGAAGATAATGTTGTATTTCTTCCATCCAATTCATGATACTTACTGGTTGGATCTTCTGATCTGCATTATCCTGAGTGAGTACAACATTACCTTGATGTTGATGGTTGTCTATATTGTTTTTAGAAAGCTTCTCGCACATACCTTTACCTCTCACAAGCTTTGTAACCTTGATTTATACATCGTATTCCATCACACGAGTTATCCACCCAACTCTCCTATCATTCAAATCTTTATTCAACATAAAATATTTTACGCTTGGATGTGCAACCATCAAATGAATCTTATTTCTTGCAATCGAAGTCTTGAATTTTTTAAGGCTTCTTTTGACAACAAGTACATGCTTTTCAAAAAAGGTATAATTTTTTTCATAGCCTTCTAATCCATGGCTGAAAAATGAAATAGGTTATTCTTGGCCTTCTACGTTTTTCTATACCAACATTGCTGAAATTGATTCATCAACCCCAAAAGCATATAAAATGAAATCATTCTCAAAATTGGGATTAACCAAAGTAGGGGCACTTGAAATTGCCTCTTTTACCTCTTCAAAATTGATTTTTCCTTCTCTAGTCCAGGTAAAACTTACATTCTTCTTCAACATTGTTGTCATAGGTTTCAAAACAACTACAACATTTGGAATAAACCTTCTCAAAAATTTAATCATTCCAAGGAAACTTTGTAGCCCCTTTTTATGAGCTGGTAATGGCAATGCCAACATGGCACTTACTCTTTCAAAGTCAATAGTAGTACCATTTGTTGAAACAATATGACCCAAAAGTTTTCCTTCACGAACATCAAAGATACACTTTTTGGGATTCAAAGAAACACCAAATTCTCTACATCTTTCAAAAATCAGCTTTAAATGCTTGAAGTGTTGTTCAGAATTCTTTGATAATATAGTGATATCATCCAAGTAAACAAGTACAAACCTATTTATTAGACCATGGAAAACCATCTCCATTGCTTTCTAAAATGTTGCTCCAACATTTGACAATACAAATGACATCTTTTTGTAATCCATGGTTCCCCACTTGGTTGTAAATGTTGTTTTGAACTGGTCTTCTTCTTTGACCAGAATTTGATTGTATCCACTAAAACTATCCAACAAAGAGAAATGATCTGAACCTGATGCAAATTGCAAAATCTGCTCCATGGAGGGCAGCAAATGATGATCCTTTAATGAGGCATAATTTAAATCCCTGAAATCAACATAGAGTCTTATCTCACCATTCTTCTTTCTCATAGGTACAAGGTTTGATACCCTGGATGTGTACTTGATTGGAAATATGATATTTCCTTCCAACATCTTAATCAGCTTAGATCTCATGAGATGTTCCAGCTTTGGATTCAAAGGCCTTTGCTTCTATCTAACCAGTTTTGCACCCGGTTCCAGCTCTATGGTGTGTTGGGCTAATTGAGGGTCAAAACCATTTAGATCATGATATTTCCATGCAAAAATATCATTATATTCTTGGCATAATAAAATAAATCGTTGTTGTTCCTCTTTAGTATAAATTTTTCCAAGTTTTAAAAACTTGTCTTTAATGATTTCAATAGATTAATAATGATCTTCCTTAAAAGATAATCTGGTTTTGTCTATATGTACCTGATCATCCATAGTAAAAATAGACTCAAGGGTCACAAGAACCTTTGGTATCTTGGTAACTTTCAGTTGCACAATCTGGTTTTCATACTGTTGTTGGTACTTTTTCTGGTTTCCATTGGAAAACTCAACCTCTTCAATCAGAAAATTCACAATTTGTTCATCATTTTCAAAAACTTTCCAACTCACATTGTTATTTGGTATAGATGGCCTGACTACCACTTTGACATATTGCTGGGACTGCACATTTTTTGTATCTTTTGGTATGTCGAATTCAGCCCCCATGGATGCCAACCTATCAACTTATTTATTTTGGCCTCTTGGCAATGAAACAATGTTAAACACAACAAATTCTTCAATTAAATCTAGAACTCTGTGTTTATACAGCTTTAATACATCATTTTTAGCTAAATTTATATTTTGAATCTGGTTGACAACAAGCTCACTATCACCAAAAACCTGTAAACTATCAAGTTTCCTCATTTTGGCCCATTCTAGGCCATGCACAAGAGATTCATACTTTGCTATATTTTTAGTACAACTGAAAGAAAAATGAAAAGCTGAATAATATTTTACACTAGTAGGAGAAATCAGCATAGCACCACCTCCTGAACCATTATGGTTCCTTGAATCGTCAAAATAAAGCTTCCATAAATGATTAGAAAAATCTTCAGGTTGTTGTTCCTCTTTTATCACAAGATTTGGAATGGTATTCTGTTCATGAATGATGTAATTTCCAAGACCAGTTGTATTTATGTGATCAAAATATTTCTCCTTGCTGTCTTTAGCAGCCCATTCATCCAAAATTATGTCTGGTATGCCTTCTAACAATGTATTGGGATCTAAGGCAAAAAGCTGGTCACCCTCATGAAAAATTAGATTTGCATTAATTGGGCTTGGTGTATAAGGCTCTAAGTGATCTTTAGCCAATGGTTCTAATTTCACTGTAACTCTTGTACCATAACGAGTTCTAAAAAATAAATGAGACAAATTTGAAGACAAATACCCTCCCAACTTGGTTGTAAAATCCCTACTTAACCAAATAGTGAAATAAGGAGGTAGGTCAATCACATATATATCTTGTGGAATTGAGAAATTTGGTCAAGAATGTAGAGTTAAATCCAGACCTCTAATCACACCTACTATATTGATGGTTGATCCATCTGTTGGAATAGTCCCAAGGAACAACTAAGAGGGGGGGGGGGGGGAATCAGTTATNCCATCTGTTGGAATAGTCCCAAGGAACAACTAAGAGGGGGGGGGGGGTGAATCAGTTATCAGCTAGTTCAATTCTTTTCTTCCAGTTAATTACATAATAACATTAAGCATTAACACATTCAGATAACACAAGATAGAACACAACAATTTTGGTTATGGGGAAACCAAATAGGTAAAAACCCTGGTGGGAATTAACACCCACAAAGAACTGTACTTGAGTATAATTATCCCTATTAGAAGATCTTGCAACCCAATTATGAGTTGTTCTTTACAATGCAATAAGTATAGTGACCTGGTTAAGGGTCTGACCCTGTTAGGAGTCTTTTACAAATAACCCTATTAAGGGTGAGAACTCACTGTCCAAAAAGCTCACTGCTAAAATGATGAAGGCTGCAACCTTCAGTAAAATAGATATGCACTATATCTGATAAATGAACTCTTTGAGTAGACCTGCTATCTTAATTAGTTCCAGTGTGTTGTATACTTCCACTTCTTCTTCACATAGATATTTTCTTGATGAATGAAATGTCTCTACTGTCCCAAAACAACATACATTCTATTCTATACTTTTTCTGTCTCTTTTCTTATCATTCACACTTAGCATTCACAAAATGAACAACTATAAGTATCTTCCTCAAAATATGTGATCTTAGTCAGCTTTATGAGTCCCTTCAATACTTCTTTAGTCATCCAAATCAAGCACACAACCTAATTAGAACCACACAACTCAAACTAAATAGACGTGACACTTCACATAGTCGGCTCTACCAAATTGACTCAATCATTCCACTTTTGTTAGAACATGTTTAGCGCCTTTAGATAATTATCTTTAAATCATAACTAAACATGAATACAGACATGCATATCTCAAAGATAGGTGCAACTCAAGAAAAAATGTAATTATGTCCACTCTTAATAGATAATCTTCAATCACTGTAACTGTCAAAACAGACTAACATGACTCAACTAAAACTACATATCTGACTCTGCGTGAATGCACATAGCAACTAGAACATGTGTACACCATGGAAATAAACATGCAAGGCTCCAAAATATCTGTACTAATAATTGCTTATAGGACACCGCTGTTAATTATATGTTGTCATTAATGACAAACATACAATCAACAATTTGCACAAAAGAAAATGTCCAACAACCTCTTGTTTGACATTAATGGCAACATATGATATGAAAAACACCATCAACCCAAAGTATCCTCCTTCTTTTTACAATCTTCTCAATATCATCATCAAGGGTTCCTATCTACTGCTATTGCTCTTCTGACTGTGTTTTTATTTTCATGATTATATACTCCTCTAGAGTATGTGCTCCCCCTTACTAATAATCCCCCTTTGACATCAATGGAAAAGGGTCCCAAACATCATGAAGCACAGGTACTACTCCAGAAGTAGATTAGTCAACCATTCATTAGTCACCAAGGACTAATGTTCTTTGCTACAAATTCTAATCAGACTCAGGAAAGGAAATTACTCCTAGCTTTTTCCTGAGATACTCAAAAGTATCTTTTGATAAAGGCTTTGTAAAAATGTCTGCTAACTGTTCTTTAGTGCTCACATAATCCAACTTTACTTCTCTGTCTGCAAATTTTTCTCTTATAAAGTGATATTTGATTTCAATGTGTTTTGTCTTTGCGTGCATCACAAGGTTCTTTGACATATTTATAGTGCTAGTGTTATCATAGTGAACAACAATAGGATAATCAATCTGAATAACAAAGTCTTTAATCATCTATTTGATCCAAACCATTGTTGAACAATTCAGTGTTGTTGCAACATACTCAACTTTTGCTGTCAACTAAATTTTTCTTCTTGCTTGTCCAAGTAACCAACCTGTCTCCAAGAAATACTGCTCCTCCTAAGGTACTCTTCCTGTCATTAACACAACCTGCCTAATCTACATCTGTATACACATGAAGTTGTATGTTCTCCGAGTTAGGATACCATAAACCATAGTCTATAGTCCCCTTTAAGTATCTGAATAATCTTTTTATTGAAATTAGGTGATTTTGTTTAGGTTCAAATGCAAATCTTCCAACAATGCCAACTACATTGGAAATATCTGGTCTAGATTGAGTAAGATATATGAGTTTTCCAATCATAGACTTGTATAGTGTCTTTTCAACTGCTATGGAATCATCATCTTTAGAAAGCTTGCTTCTTGTTATCATGGGGGTGCTTACTTGTTTGCAATCTTCCATTTTGAAAGTCTTTAATATCTCCTTCACATACTTAGACTGATTTATAAATATGCCTTTGTCTATTTTTTTACATTCAATCCCAAAAAATATTTGATAGGTCCAATCATGCTCATTTCAAACTCACTTTGCATCTCTTTGGAAATTTCTGCACTAAGCTTGTCATAACCTCCAAAGATAATGTCATCAACAAAAATAGCAACAAGTAGTAATCCTTCATCTGTCTCTCTTATGAATAAGTTATAATCTGCTGCTCCTTTTTTTGAATCCTATCTTTGTTAAGTAACCATCAAGTCTCTCATACCATGCTCTTGGGACCTGTTTAAGTCCATAAAGTGCTTTCTTTAGTCTGCATACCATGTCTGGTTTGTCTGATAGATTAAATCCTTCAGGATTTTATATGTAAACTTCTTCCTTCAAGTCACCATTCAGAAAAGCTGACTTGACATCCATTTGATATACTTTGAAGTTCTTGAATGTTGCATAGGCTAGAAACAACTTGATAGCTTCCAGTTTTCTCATAGGGGAAAATGTATTAGTGTAATCTATTCCTTCTCTCTGCGCATATCCTTTACATACCGGTCTTTCTTTTTTTCTTACCACTGTACCTTCTTCATTCATCTTATTCCTGATTATTCGCTTTGTTCCAATCACATTCTTGTCATGAGGTCTAGGGACTAGTTCCCATGTATCATTCTTGATTATCTGATCTAATTCTTCTTGCATAGCACTTTTCCAATCTGAATCATTGCACACATCTTCAACACTTAAGGGTTCAATCTGAGAAATTAAGCATACCTCTTCATCAATGGTTGAACCTTTTTCTCTGGATCTTGTCAAGAATTTAGCGCTCTGATCTCCAATGATGTCTTCCTTAGAGTGGTATTTAGATGTGTATTTTGAGTTTTTAGGTGTGACACTCTCATCTGTAATATGTGATTCTTCTTGACTTGGTTCAGGATTGTTGCAAGAAACATCAATAAAGTTAAACATTTCTTTAATAACTGTGTCCTTACTGATAGTTCTGGGTTCATCTTCATTCATGGGAGCACATTCATAGTATCTTTATTGAATCATAAACTTCTCATCAATCTTTACATGAGTACTTTCAATGATCTTCTTCAATCTTAGATTAAAACATCTATAGGCTTTTCTTTTAGTAGAGTAACCAAGAAAAATACCTTCATCGCTTCTAGCATCAAACTTGCCAATACTATCATCTCTCTTGATGTAGCACTTGCTTCCAAATATTTTGAAGTATTTCATAGTGGGTACATTACCAAACTAAATTTTACAGGGTGTCTTGTCTGCACCTGGCCTTAATTGGATTCTATTGATAGTATAGACTGCTATATTGACCACATCTCTCCAATAGGTATGAGAAACCTTTCATTCAATCATGATAGTGCGTGCTGTGTCAAGTATTATCATGTTCCTTCTTTCTACTATCCCATTTTTCTGAGGGGTTCTAGGTGTACTTAACTATTTTTTGATTCCATGTTCTTCACAGTAATCATAAAACTGGTCAGAGGTGAATTCTCCTCCTCTATCTGATCTCAGACATTTTATCTTCAATCCAAATTCATTTCCAACCTTAGCTTTGAATACTTTGAACTTCTCAAAATCTTCAGATTTGTCTTTTAAGAACACAACCCACATCATCCTTGAGAAATAATCAACAAAAAAAATGAAATACCTCTCACCATAGTATGATCTTGTTTGAGTTGGTCCACATAGGTTTGTAAGTATCAGATCTAATTTGTTCTCTGCAGAGTTTTGTTTGCTTCTGAATGAGGACCTTACATGCTTCCCCATCACACATTCCCTAGACATAGTATCAACTAGTCTTGCAATACTTGGAAGGTCTCTTACTACCTTTACATTACTTATCTTTACTATGTTTTCAAAATTGTTATGACAAAGTCTCTTGTGTCATAGCCACTTGTCATCAACTTTTGCAACAAAACAACTTACTTTAGAGTTGAGATGAAAGACATTACCTTTGGTCTTTGAGCCTGATGTAATCATGTCTCCTTCTTTATTGTTAATGATGCACTTGTTGTCTTTGAATTCCAACTGATATCCTTTGTCAAGTAATTGTCCAACACTTAGATTGTTGTGATGTAAACCATCAACATAAAGAATATCATTTTTTTTTTCTTTCCATATAAGGTAATAAAACCTCTACCTATGATAGGTTTGGGAGTGCTATCTCCAAATCTAACCATGCCACCTTTATACTTATATAGATGTACAAATATGTCTTTGTCACCTGTCATGTGATGTGAACACCCATTGTCTATGATCTAGTCTATTCTGATGTCTGATTTGGAAACTAATGCTACTCTTGTGCTTCTTTTTCATCTTCAATGTCCATCTCCTCAAGAATTTTCTCAATATCTTTAATGGAAACAAATCCTATTTCATCTTCTCCTGAATCATCATCAGTTACACCATCTTCAAGATGATAGCATTCCTTAGTGTACTTGGGCTTGTAATCTGATCTGAACTTCTTGACTCTTGTAGGACACTTGGATGCAAAGTGGCCAACTTTGTTGCATGAAAAGCATTTTAATGGTAGCTATCCTTCATATTTCCCTTTACCTTTTCTTTCCTTCTTGGAAATCATAGAAATGAATTCTTCTAGTTTAGTATCAACTTCTTCCTTCTCATTAGAGATGCTTAAAGATTTCTTACCATGAACTGAGGCTTTGAAAGTTGTTTCCATTTTAGGTTCTGTCTTTAATCTTGATATCTCAAATGTAGATATTTTGTTGATTAGGGTTTCTCTTTTAAATTCCTTTGAGAATTGCATGGTTTCATCCAAGATGTTAATCTTGCTTTCATAATCTGCTATCAATGTGGTCATCAGTTTGTCCATTATGTCATCCTCTAAAATTTCTCCACCATTGTTCCCGATACCTAATACTACTTCATTAATCCTTTGATTGTAAGCTTTGATGTTCTCTTTAGGTAGCATCTCTAAATTATTGTATCTTTTCTTCCATGTCTTTCTTCATGCATTCTTTGCTTGGATGTCTCCTTCAAACATATCTTCTAAGTATTTCCAGATTGAATATGCTCTTTCTTCCTTTTTGATCTCAGAAAATTCACTATCAGATAAGGCACTGATTAGGGCCTCCTTGGCAATTGCATTTTGGGTGAATACTTATTTTTTTTATTTGTAGAGTCTTCTTCTGCAAGGTCTTTCAAGGTGGGAACATCAATTTCATGAGTAGAAATCTCATAGATCTCAAAACCAATGCATTGAAGATGTGTTATCATTTTGTTGTTCCAGTCAAGATAGTTCTCTCCATCAAACTTAGGACTCTCTTTCCTGAAGTATGCCATTTGATCTACCTTAAGCTGTTAGGCTTTCTCTCCAAGGCACTTGGCTCTGATACCAATTGTTGGAATAGTCCCGAGGGATAACTAAGAGGGGGGGGGGGGGGGGAATNGGTGAATCAGTTATCAACTAGTTTAATTATTTTCTTCTAGTTAATTATATAATAACATTAAGTATTAACACAAGATAGAACACAACAATTTTGGTTACGGGGAAACCAAATAGGCAAAAACCCCAGTGGGAATTAACACCCACAAAGAACTACACTTGAGTATAATTATCCTTATTAGAAGATCTTACAACCCTGTTAGGAGTTGTTCTTTACAATGCAATAAGTACAGTGACCTGGTTAAGGGTCTGACCTTGTTAGGAATCTTTTACAAATAACCCTGTTAGGGGTGAGGACTCACTGTCCAAAAAGCTCACTACTAAAATGATGAAGGCTGCAACCTTTAGTAAAATAGATATGCACTATATCTGATAAATGAACTATTTGAGTAGACCTGCTATCTTCATCATTTCCAGTGTGTTGCATAATTCCACTTCTTCTTCACATAGATATTTTCTTGATGAATGAAATGTCCCTACTATCCCAAAACAACAGACATTCTATTTTGTACTTTTTCTATCTTTTTTCTTATCATTCACACTTAGAGTTCACCAAATGAACTAATATAAGTATCTTCCTCAAAATATGTGATCTTAGTCAGCTTTAGGAGTCCCTTCAATAATTCTTTAGTCGGCCAAATCAAGCACGCAACCTGATTAGAACCATGCAACTCAAACTGAATAGACACGACGCTTCACATAGTTAGTTCTACCAAACTGACTCAATCATTCCGCTTTTGTTAGAACACATTTAGCGCATTTAGATAATTATCATTAACTCATAACTAAACATGAATACAAACATGCATATCTCAAAGATAGGAACAACTCAAGAAATAATATAATTACGTCAGCTTTTCATAGATAATCTTCAATCATTGTAACTGTCAAAATAGACTAACATGACTCAACTAAAACTGCATATCTAACTCTACGTGAATGCACATAGCAACCAGAACATGTGCACACCATGGAAATAAAAATGCAAGGATCCAAAACATATGTACTGATAACTTCTTATAGGACACCGCTGTATATTATATGTTGTCATCAATGACAAACATACAATCAACAATTTGCACAGAAGCAAATCTCCAACACCATCTAACTGAACTACACCCTTCTCCAAAGGTTCATATTTCAAACCCAACTTATACACCAATTGCTTGGGCATAACATAACTTGTGGCCCCAGAATCTATCATGCAATTGTGAACTAGAAAGTCACCAATAATTAGAGTCACATAAAAAGGTGTTGGTTTGTGTGAGCTATCCTTTGGGGTAAAGGCACTAGCTAGCATTACTTTGGATCTAGCTTGGGGTGGCTGGTTAGAAAGTGAGATCTTGGCCAAAGATTCTCTCATGGTCTCTTTTTGACAAGGTAATTGTAAAGCATCCAACAATGAAATACTAAAAATAGCTTTTTTCATATAATCAACAATATTAAAATTCAAGAAACTAACCTTTTTCTATAATTTATCAGCAACAATATCCTTTTGACTTTGTAGTATTGTACCTTGCACTTTCTGCTACTCAACAATAGGTAGTTGTTGTCCTCTTAGTAAAATTTTCACTCCTTGGGCTTGTGTAGCAACAGGCTGCCATATTTGACTGTTTCTAGCTTGATTAGCATCAAAATTTGCTGGTATCTTTGAATTTCCATCTTGTTGGTTTAAATCAACAACCTTGGCCTTTGATCTTGTATTTGCTGAAACAGGATCATAATGCTGATTTTGTGCAAAATTTTCACTACAAAACTCATCATCAGCTTGATCGAGGTCTTGCATGGTTAGAATCCTTGTTTGTATGAAAGGATTACTGAGCCACATAGAGTCACTTGGGGGCTAGGGTCCAGAGGGGCTACTAGGGAAACTCAAGGGTAGACTTATGTGATGACACTTCCCTATATGTGTTTTAGGTTCCTATGTGAGTATTTGGTACACTTGTTTTGTCTCTTGATCTTTCATACTTTTAACCTTGAAATTTTATTTTGGTTATTGATGATTTGTTTGTATTGTATTTGGGATAGCATTAAATTTTTGAACTTTCTTATGTCTAGACTAGTCATCTGATTCTCTTTTCACTATTTTTTTAGTGGCATTCGTCACACTTGATTTATTGTTAAAATATTTGCAAAGTATTTTATGATTTAATGTTGAAGTTAGTACTCTCCCATTTGGGTTTTTCATTTTGAATTTTACGGTGACTATTTTGAATGTTTGATATTGCTAGCTCAGTTTTGTGAAAAGTGGTGTTTATATCATGTTTGTTATGGACCCCTGATAGTATGTGTAAGGGAGGATATTGCAGAGAATGGTACTAAGATGTCTTATCATAGTAGGACAATTGGGTCAAGGACCTAAGTCCCCAATTGAATTATGTATTATATTCATAAGAGAACTATTGTAGCACCTTTATGTAAACCCTGTAATCTTTATTTGTTTGTTAGCTTCCAGGAGTAAGCCTAATTTTAGGGGGGTGTATGTAGTGCCCACCCATAATTTACTTTTTAATCTTGATGCTAGAATATTTTGGTTATTTTCATGATGATTATGCATATATTAGGATGATTTTACTGACCCCATACTTGCATGTGTATGGTTAGCATATATGATTTATATTGATGTGTGACATGTCTATCTTACATTTCTGTAAGATGTGTGAAATGTAAGATGTGTCTGATGTGGTAGAGGATGAAGACGTAGTTAATTGCATTGCAAGATCCACACGATCGACCGATCCCTATCATTTTCTATTATTTGTATTATGAACATGCTTGACTTTGTGATGCAGGTTTGCAAGTACCATGCATCATCTTCCCTGAATTGTCAGGATGAGTGTGCCCTATCGCATTATCTCAATGGTAAGAGAGGGGAGATAACATTCAGGCCTAAATCCTAATATAAGCCCTCATTTGTCCTGAAATAGTGGACAAGTATCTGGTTGACTACCTTCTTCAAATTTGTCAAGGTGACGTGAATTCATGAACCCTTGTTTGATCATGCTTATGTTGTTGCATCTTTTTCTGCATTTTGATTTGGTCAAATTTTAGTATGCATGTATGGAGGTTAATGTGGTATTTTGTCGTGATGTAAGTAAAAGAGTAATTAAAGGTTAATTATAAAGTTTAAATAATTAAACCTTCTAAGAATAATACAATATTAAATATATAGATATTTAATTAATAGGGACTAATTAAATACATGTATTTATTAAAAGGTATTTAATTAAAAGTCTAAAGATAAAATTTGAAGATTTAATTAAATATTATGTCTAAATAAAAATTAAAAGACATATTTAATATAAATAAATTATTAATATGCTACAAATATTATTCCTAATTAAAAATAATAATATGCAATGTAATTGCATTTAAATAATAATAATAGTAAATTGAGTTTTAATTCTAATTAAAAATAGATTTTTGTGGAGAATGTATTATTTAATTACAAAAAAAAACTAAAACAAAAAACAAAAAAGAAAGAAAACAAAAAAAAGAAAAAAAAGAAAAAAAAAGAAAGAATTTTTATTTATTTATTTATAATATATATAGTTAATTTGAGAAAAGAAAAGAAATAATTAAATAATATTTATTTATTTAATATTAAAAGAAGAAAGAGAAAAGAAACTGTGTATTTCTTTCTTTTAAAAATAAATAAATAAGTAAATTGATTTTATTTTAAAAAAATAAGAAGAAAAACAAAGAAAATAATTCTTTTATGTTTTTTCAGGGTTAAGTTTTTTTAGGAAGTTGTCTTAGAAACCCTAGTTGAATAGTTTTATTTTATTAGAGTTTTTTGGCCATTTTGAAGGAGAGGAGATAGATATTTTTTAGAACAAAAGTTTTAGGAGACAGGTTACGGGTTTTGCATGGAGATGTTCAAGTTAAAGAATATATTTTTAAAGCTTGGGAGTGAAGTCTGCTTTCTTCTTCTTTTTTTTAGCAAGTCTACTTGGCATTTTCAAGGTAGAAGATTCTGAATCTTTTTGTAGTTTCTGTTGGAAATATTGTTTTCTCCGTGCTTGCTTAATTGTGATTTGATTTTGAGTTAAGATTCTTTTTATTTCTAAAATTTATACAGATGATTAGGGTGTTCATGTGAGTTATGTTTATGACATGTTTGGTATTCTGTGAGAATTTGTATGGAAACCCTAGGAGAGTGATTGAAAAATGATACATTTTTGTTGTATATCCATTTTAAGGTTTTACGAATTGAACAAATTTAGCTGCACAAGTTTTAGCTGTATGTAGGAATCCTTTATTATGAGCTATGTGTATTATAGATACATGTATGTAAGGTTATGGGTTTGAAAACATACGTTTTTGGATTAGGGTTGTGAAGAGTCAGGGTAGGGAATAATTTTCATTTTAGATGTCACCTTAAAAATATAAAGATACTTTAAGATACTCATTTTCATTTTATTTAACATATACCAAAATTAAATAGGGTTCCTTTGTACAAAAAGGGTCAAATATTGACTGTTATAGTGAAATTAGGCCTATTTGAGCTTGATTTTTCAATCGGAGCTTGACAAACATTCATCCACAAATTTTTCTAATTAAACAATTAGGAAAATTGATTTAGTGAGATTTTAAATAATAGTATTATGGATGTGTTCCCTGATTTGTATGACGATCTAATGGTTCAAAACATAGTTATGGTCTTTTTACCAAACTAGTAACCTTCATTCCTGAACTATGTTGTTACAGAGATTTACTTTTTACACCGTTTAAATGACCTTGTCTTTAGGACTAGAAAGAATGAAAAATATATGAAATTAAATTATTTCTATCGATATAAGTTGCAGATCCTTATCACTTCATATGAGATTATACCATTCAAATTATCGACTGATGTGCATAGAGGAAGCACACAAAAACTCACTGTTATAAAATTAAAATTGTTAATAAGTCTTATTAATTAAAAATTAATCAATTTGAAAATTATTAAATAATTAATATGACTGGTCTAACAATTTATAATTTTATTTTAAATATTATAGAGATTCACTAAAACACCATATATGTTCCATGTGCATACTTTATGTTATTAACTAAGTCATTTATGACTTAAGAGTATTTTAATAAATATAATGATGTTATATAAATGAAGTTAAATAATATGTCAAATGTATGAATTTCTTCTCTCATGTGATCTTGGTGTTGTTAAGTGTCAGTGTGGGTAGGTTGTTACCCTAGGTGGGTTTTGTCTTCCGACTTGTACTATCTTTTGATTTTATGCCTTTTTTCTCTTTGGGTTTCATATTGTGGAAAGTTCATAACCTTTTTATGTCATGATTGGTTCATGTGTTGTCTTGGGTACATATGTGAGAGATGTCAAGTGTTCCTTGAGTCCTTGATCTTTATGTTATTTGACCATAAGAGGTGACAACCAGTATTGTGTTGAGTTATGATTTGTTCACTTGGTCACCTTGTTTCTTCTACTATGATTGTTCAATGTTTTGAGTGATGTTATCTTTTTATTATGATTCAATCCATGTTGGAGAGAGATGATTTTGATACTATTGAGGATCATTGATTTCATGATATGAGATTATAAGATTTGGTAATTGTTTATTGAGATATCCATTATGGGATGGATGACTTATTGAGATGTCCATTATGGGATGGACAATCTGGATCATTGTATAGGATGTATTATTCTTTTTTATGCGCCATCATTTCCATTGACAACTTTCATGATTTAATGCTTTACGATAAGTCTTTTATGGTTTTGGCTTTATCTTATTTTGGTCTTGTGGCTAGGAGCATTAGGGTAGGTTATCTAGGAGCATAGAGGGGAAGTGGCTTGCAATGGGGGCTAGGGCCCTAAGAGGATACTAGGTTAACTCATTGTAAGTGACCTAATAAGTGATAAATTAATGAAATTAATTGAGAGAAAATATTAATAAGATAAATATGTGCCTCGCCCATGCCTTGAGTGCTAGTACAGGCTAAGGATGGGAGTGGGAGAAGATGTTTGATCAAGGTCTTGCATAGTTACTAAACCACATAGAGTCACTTGGGGGCCAGGGTCCAGAGGGGCTACTAGGGTAACTCAAGGGTAGAATTATGTGATGACACTTCCCTATATGTGTTCTAGGTTCCTACATGAGTATTTGGTACACTTGTTTTGTCTCTTGATCTTTCATACTTTTAACCTTGAAATCTTCTTGTTACCTTTTTATCCGGTGTACCTTTGCTTTAGTCTTTCTTTTTTGGTTGTTTTGAGTGTGTGGTCTTGTTGTTATCTCCTTAGCATGGTGGGAGTGGACCTTTGGTTCCACGAGGTCAGGTGGTAGTGATTCTTATTACCATTGAGATCTGACGTTCGTGACTTTTGCTTGGATGATCCTTCTTGCAGTTGTATCTTCTTGTTCCTCATTGTTGGAGACTTGCTCTTATCTTTCTTATGTTGTATATTTGTTTCATTATATCATTTGTGATATTCTTGGATATTGTATTATACTTTATATTTGGTTTTATTCACTTATCTTGCGAATTGTGCAGTGGATGTTAGTTCATTATGTATACCTTATGGTATTAGTTGTATCTAGGTTTCATTGAAATGATGTTGTTGATTCTTCATTTGTATTATATAAAGTTTTTTTATTATTTATTGTATTTAGTAGATTAGTTAACTCACATAATTTTGTGTCATGAAACCCTCGAGATTTGTACTCTATAAATGAGTTACATTTATGAGTATGTATTGTCTTGTGTTATATTACTTCTACATTGTTATTCTTTATCAATTGTTAACTCTTTAAAAGAAAAAAATCATTCTATAAACTTAGTAACATGTTTAAGGTTAACTTCTCATGGGTTCCCCAACGGGCCATTATAGGTCGAATATGAGAATAAATCTCATATAAAAAGGGATATAATTGCTAGAAATTATGACCAAACTACCCCAAAAGGCTGCCCAACTGATGATAACTGATAGGTAGCTCCAAAAACACTCCAAAACAACCCTAATGTGCTGCAAACATGCTCTAACTACTCTAAAACTGAGTTTGAACAGAAAGAAATTCTCCTTGACTAAGCATGAGGCAAGCAGATAACTGACGGTCAACCCCTAGAAAAGTGTGACTCAACCCAAGCAAACTCCTAGAGAAGACCTCTTAATGCACTTAGAATAATTAATAATTATTGCCTTATAACTATGACAAATAATTATTATTATCCACAATGAAATGCGCAAAAACTCCTTAAAAGAAATTTACTTATTTATTAATTACTAACTAATTATATCTCAATATATTTAATTTCTAAAATGAATAGCCTATACTATTTTTTTTTAATATTAAATATATCAAAATATGATCCATTTAATAATTAATTAATAAATAAAGAGAACACCTAACCAAAAATCCCAAAAGCTAAATACTCCATCACTTTAAATAAATATGCAAAAGAAATTATTTATAATTCATTAATTGTATTTATTATATTTAATATTTTGTAAATAATAAATTTTACCCTAATATTTAACATATTAAGTATCACTTATAAAAGTATTACTTGATATATTTAATATTTAGTAAAATTTATTAAATTTACAACATACTAAATACAATAAATAAAATTAAAATCTAACCCTTTTTAAATAATATATCTTATATAATATTTCTAATCTAAATTTAATAGATAATAAACATAATCTATTAAATATAAATTAGGAATAGAGCATAATATATTTTATTAAAAAAGGTTAGAAAAAGAGATGAATCAAAAAATAAATTTGTATGCATAACAAAACAAAGTGAAAAGAAAAAAAAGAAAAAACCCTATCTAGACATCAATTTGATTTGAAACAAATTGAAATTCGGCTAATAACCTAGGATTTGAACCCTAATCTCAACACATTTTTTCATTTTTTCTTTTCTTCCTTGGAGAGCTCCACTCGAGCTCCGCCATGAGAGAATAGGGTTTTTCTACAGCTTGGAGACTTGTGGTGCTTTCTTTATGACTTCTAGCATATTTTATGGAAACCTCCAGACTCTGTTCACTTATTGCATATCCATGCACAACTGCAATCTTCCTAGATTATTTTCTCACAGGTACCTTGAGATCTAATACTCTAGTAACATGTTGTATTTTCCCTCCTCTTTGTGCTTTGACTGTGCCCAGAAGGATCTTTCTACAACCAATAACATTTCATGGTATTATCTGATTGTTTTAATGTTGGTTTGAAAGTGCGCACAATGAGCTATTTCTTGAGTGCTCCAAGACTACTTTTGGTATCAATATACACATTCTACTTCCCCTTTAATTGGCTGTAGCCTTTTATTTACAAATTTGGGCATATCAGAGTTGAAAGAAATGTAGTTGTGATTTTTACCTAAATATATCTTTTGTGTATTCAACAGTTTCTCTTTGATACTGGTGTTTTTAACACCCTTTTTTGTAATCTTGCTCCTCCAATTGTGACCTCCATTCACATAAAAATAAAGAAAACTAGAAACTCTCCTTGCACTCTTGAAGAGAAAGCATAGAACCTACAACTCTCCTTCAACGCAACAGTATGCCTTCGAACCCAAATTTTCAGGACCTTTCCTCAACCACGTTGTTCATGAATGAAGGTTTTTTTGGTTTTCATTGTTGAATCTTTCTCAATATCGGTTCATTTGGTCATTGATGTGGTTCTGATTTTTGATAACATATTTAACATATTTCTTTGACTGTGATCTTGAAAATGGTCGCATCTATTTTCATCATATTAGCTTTGCATTTATGTAAGAAATTTAGTCTTATCATTATTGAATGACTTCAAATTTGTACTTTACAATGATCTGCCCCACATGTTTTTCTCTTCATCACTATAAATAATACTCAGTTCTTTACACTTGAAACCAATTTGCATCTATAGAATTAAATTCCATGAGGTTCATGTTGATGTATAATTGTCCATTGTTTTCATGTTATTGATGCTTCATTAAGATCATTACATATCTGCACCTTGGCTATGACCAGTCACTGCATAATATTTTTCTATTATATGTTAATGGCACCATTGCCGATTTATTATCTTTATGTTTATGTGGCATCATTGATTTCAAATGCTGACTTTTGAACTTTGTATCTTCATAAATTTTGCAAGTTTGATCCCTATCATTGCTTCATAGCTGAGAATGGACATGATTATAGTGTTTAACAATGTTGAACATCCCCTTTGATATTACATTGTAGATGTCATGCTTTTGCATTGCTTTGAACGTTAGTGTTCTCCTGGTTGCTAAAACTTTGATTAATCTTGATTATGAAATGATATGCTCCTTGTACTTGACCATCCTGGGAAGTGTTGTTGTAGCAACAACAATTCTTGATCTGATTATTGTTTGTATCTCTTCCACTACTATTTGCAAATACTCCAGACTTCATTTGAGACTAATGTAAAGGAACTGTTCCTTGGAAACTCTTGACTATTAAGGCACAATGTATCCTATTGTAATAATATTTGTAATCTTCATTATCAATCACATGCGAGTACTCCTATACACCCGTTTAATATTGTGTATTATAGTAATGACCTGGGATGCATTATGCTTATAAAAATGCATCCCGTAGATGACACTTGATGCTTTGCATTATTTAAATCCATCTTTTCCCATTACATGTCATTTGTTTATCTCTCATCCTATACACATGCCTTTACTGTCCCATCCTTTTGGTATTACTACTGGTGCATTAAATTTTTCCATCAACTGAAACTCACCTTGCTACCTAAAAAGATCTTTAATTTGCCTAATTATTGTGTCTATAGTTGGTTGTCTTTTACATTCCTATTGACCACTGATTTTCTCATCTTGTTGATAACTTATTTTATGAAGCTTCCTTGATACAATTGTTAGAATAACTGAGAAGGGGGGGGGGGGGGGGGAATCAGNGGGGGGGGGGGGGGGTGAATCAGTGGCCTCAAGAATTAATCCAATAATTCAACCAAATAATTATATCACAAATATAATACCTTCAGTTATCATTCATTTCTACAAGATGCATGCCTTTAAGTAATCTTAACAAATTTATACTACTCGGTGAATATACTGTTTATCTGTTTCTAGCCTTTACCGAATAGCAACAATTAAACTAGTGTTTACCGACCAATCCAATTTTAGTAATATGTAAAGAAAAATATCAAAGAGATGAACCATATACACATTTGACACATGAATCTTTAACATGGAAACTCTGAAAGGGAAAAACCACTTGGGATCGGTAACCCAAAATTTTCACTCTTCTGAAGTGAGCTCAGTGAAGAGCCAACACTATTAAAGGTTACAAACACACTATTAAGTGTGACCTTTTTAGAGGATTTAAAACCATTGGTTATTCTTTTGACCTTGTGCATTCACTATTCTATCAATAAGTAAAAACCTTTTGATACTCTCAAGTATCTCAATACATTAAGGACTGTTAAATCCCACTCTGTTAAGAGATTTTCTGAATCAATGGTTAAACTGAAACAGTAAATGATCTGTTTAATAATACAACTTTACTTTGCATATTTTCAGATCTCTTTTAGTCCATAATACATCTCTGAAAAATATTCTCTTCAATTGCTTTGCTCCCCTCTTTCTTCTTTTTTTCTCAGTGAATTCTCTTTCTTTTGTTGCTCGGTGTTTGTAGAATTCTTGGCTTTGTCCTTCAGCCAGTATGATCGGATCTGCATGAAGACTTTTATCTTCACTAGAATTATACTCAACATTCCTCTCTTCATAATGAATTAATTTTCTCTCTCTATATAGACATGATTTCACCATTCAATCTTCTTATTTTCTTTGATGATCACTTCTTGATCTGTAAAGCTCGCCATGCTTAGTTTAGTTTTATTCTGTAAATCTCTCCCTGTTTTTTGGAATAAAACATGCTTTAAATCTCCTTATCTTTATCTTTTAATTGATTTATAGAAATAAGGAAAACAATTAGTTAACTCTAAATATAGCTCTGCCAACTAAGTTGTTTTGTCATTTTCTAACTCTAGTTCCCATTGGTCAACACTTTAGTTGTGCTCGGTGACTACTGTAGATAGCTCCGGCATCAACTTCAGTTCTGTTTGGTGACAATTGTATTTAGCTTGGTAATTCTTTCTCGGGTATCAATTTCTTAGGTAACATTGTCGGTTGGTGTTGTCTATCTGTCAGGTAACAATGTGAACTACTTAGGGTTCACTATTCTCGGGTAACCCTTTCATTCGGTGTACATATTTACCGACAAAAAAAACTTTATCTCTTTAGATCTCTAAGTGTTGTGACAATATGTGTGTGAGAAATCATACCATTTCAAGTTGACATCAATAAAAATAAAATACATTAACTTATTTAATGTCTTGCATTCACTTTTGTATCTAAGTGATCATCAAATTTGTTATTTTCAAACATTGAATCACTTATAGTTCATCAATCTCTCCCTTTGGGATTGATGGAAACACAATATCAACACAATATGAAATATTCCATAACTTACCAAACTTATTTTTCTATAACCAATTCAAATATTTGACTCTCGGTAAGCTCTTCTAGCTTAGATTTGATTCTTGCAGAGTGCTTGTCTTCATTCCCTTTGATGGATAGGTGTAGCAATTCTGCCTCTCCCTTTATTGTAGAATCTCTTCTCCCTTTTCTAGATAGATATGCAGTGTCAACTATCTTCAATTCTCTCCCTTTTGTAGAATCATCTTCTTTCTTTGATGTTTTCTCTCCCTTTGACTGCTTATCTCCCTAATGGATATTTCTCTTCTCTCCCTTTGGATGATCATGATAGATATTTCATATCATATGCATAATTCCTCTCCCTTTGACAACAATGACAAACAAAAATTACACCATTGAATATCTTCTTCAGCATCAATACAGTTCTGTAGTAACCAACAATTTCTCTGGTGTTTGGTGTAGATTAGTACCTTCAGTATACTAATATATCATTGCAATTCATATCTTTTCTTACATCAACATGATTGATCTTCTGATAATGTGTAGGCTGATGTAGCTTTCAAGTCAACTTAGTGACCAGTAGACAAGGGATGAACCCCTAGTCTATTCCTTAGGTACTCAAATGTATCCTTTGGAAATGGCTTTGTGAGTATGTCTCCTAATTGTTCTTTTGATTGTACATATTCTAGTGTCACCTCTTTTTCTTGTACTTGTCCCCTCAAGTAATTATACTTAATAGCAATGTGCTTTGTTTTAGCATGCATCGCAGGGTTCTTTGAGATATTGCTAGCACTTATATTATCATGTCATGCCCAAAACTAGGGCAAAACACACAGACAATTTTTTTTTTAAAATACAAGTACATACAACTAACAATGGATGTGTTGAGAAAAGGTGATAACATGGTGAAGTTAGTCTTCGAGTTGCAAGGTATATTCATAGATTGAATCAGGGTTATGCCACATACGAATGCAGAGTCAGAGCATCAACTTGTTACACGGGTTACATGAACTCTTGGGTCAGGTTGAATTAACTATGGTTTTATATTTATCCATGTGTAGTATCATGATAGTAATTTAATTGTTAAGAATATATGTTGAATTAGGTTGACCTAGCAATTACTTTAATTCTTAACCTAGATTACAAATTTATCCATTTAAATCTAGTACTAATTCCCTTTCAACCTTAGCTACTTACGATATTTAAAGTAGCCTTTAGACATGATCCTCAGTCAATCAAGTTTACTAAACAAAAACCATTTCAACCCTAAAATATTTGAAAGTCCATTAATTAACCCTATCTACATAACATATATAAACAATCTCGATATAACTATTTCACACACATTAGTTAAATACATAAAAAATAAATAAACTAATTACAAGAGTTAATATGTATAACCTTTCTTAACTATCCTTGGACCCACTTAAACTAATATAAAGACTAATTAAGTTCTACTCCTTTTTAAAAAAAATAAAATATACATGAAACATTTACCATTTAAAATTTAAGAACAAACTCACTATACAAAAAAATTTACTAATTAAAATCTAATAATCAACATCTAATCTAATTCCTAACCTACTAATATCAATTTTAATTAAATTCTCCCCTTCTAAAAAAGAACACAAGCAACCATAGCCATTAATCCCCTAATAGAAAATCAAATTAACCTCTAATAAAAAATTAAATTAACCACTAACTATACACTAGAATACCAATTAAAATCTTTAAACAATATTAAACTAACCTAACTTACTAATATTAATGATCCATTTTAAATAATTAACCATTGGATAAAATAGACTATAATTTTAAAAAGTTGATTTAGTACTAATTAAATGTAAACATGTTAATAAATCTATTGATTACTAATCCTAATCAACTAATCTAACTAACCCTACTAATCTAAACTTACTAACCTACTTATCCCCTATCCCATCACCCCTCCCTTCCCCCTTGGCCCACGTGCCATGTGGGAGAGGTGACAAGACCCAAAGTCAAGGTTGCATAGGGGGTCGAAATTCTAAGTGAAGGAGTGCAGGTTTAAAGGACAAGGTTTGTCGCCCACCAAGTATCTTGCCTCAATCCCATGCAAGGGAATTCTAATGACAAAGAAAATGCAGGACAAGTATTTAAGAAAAGTGGCGCATGACTTGGGGGTGCAAAATCCAATGGGGATGTTTTACCCCTTTATCATTTTATTTAAATTTAATGTGACCTCTGCCACCACATACTTGCACCCATTTATGGGAAGGGGAGTTATATAAGTTATGAGATGTAATCTTTTATTAATTTAGAATTTGGGTTTTTTTTAAACAACTGGGTTAGGTTAGGGAGTTAGAATACTAACTCTAATTAGTAAGAGCATCTTGGGAAGGGAATATTCTCTGTGGCAAAGAGAATTATTTTCCTTCCCATACAAATTTCAGAGAGCATTTTTTCTCTAAAAATATAGGAAGTGTCATTGATATTATTTAGTTTTAGCTTCTATCATTGATATTATTGATTTTATTATTGGGTAGTTAATTGTATGCATTTGAATTATTTCATTAATGCAATACACTAAGTGAACTATAAATTGAATATTAGTATTAGTTGATTTTTACATTAATATACTAACTTGTTTGATTTACTTTTGTTATCAAGTTTATCTTTCCTTCTCAAGAATTGATGTTGCAATGAAGATTTAAAGGTAGAGTATTGAACCTATTGAAATAGAATATAGATTTCCAAAGAAAGAAAGGAGTGTTTTTAACTTGAAAACTTACAATCAAATATATTGTACATATTACAAGATTCATAATTTCACAAGATTTTGTATGCTATGAAAATCTATTACATTGCCTTTCTTATCAATATTGGATATCATTCTACCATGAAAGATTAACTTCATTATTCTAAATAATAGAATACAATAGGCATGAAACTAAAGATTCTTCATTTACATTATGGTAATCTTTCAAAATACAACTACACGTCTTCAAGATGGAAGATCTATACAATCAATGCATAGCATACAATGTTTCTTTCTTTAATGAATCTATTACATAATGAATAAGAGCTCTTCACATCTTACTTGATAAAGCTTTCAATATGAACATTACAATACTCAACAAGAAATGAATCTCAATACAAAAGGAGTAACAATGCAATATTAAATTTGCTCTCACACAACTACACCAAAATAGAGATTTCTCCCAAGCTTTTCCACAATCATCATGACTTCAAAACCTGAAAATACATGAGGAGAATCATGGGAAGATCACCTCCCATCCTAGGTCTCAAGGAGACCACCCCCAATCTAGAAGAATCGATAGCCAACAGGTAACAATCACACATCCACATACATGAATACAACAAAAAAACACACCCTCCCAAGACTTGCACACATGGATTCACCATGAACCCATAACAAGGGGTGAAGGTGGATTTCCATGTAGGAGAATTCCAAAATAATACATTCAATTAACATGCCTCTTCAAGGCTAAAACCACATACATCTTTCCATCCAATCTTCTCCTTATCTCTCTCAAAATTAGGATTAAATACAATGGCATGCAAGGGCCCATACACCTTGCATTTTTTTTTCCTTTTCTCTCCATGAGAAGAGACTCTAAACTATCATAGAATCCAACGAACCCCTTCCCCCATACATGGCCACTTCTTCCCTATCCAAGGGTGAGTAATGCCATCACACTCTTCACAAAACTCCCATATTCAAAACAAAGATAAAACCATAAGCAAGAATTCAAACCAAAAATTCCATTCCCTTTCATAACAACAATACAAATACATTTCACATATGCAAGAGAATGAAAATAAACATACAAATCTACTTGCAACAAAACAAAGAACTTTCATGGCAATGGAGACCAACCTTCACAATGTGTTATGGAAAATAAATTTTAAGAAGAGCCCAATCCCTTATGCTTATTCCATCCAAACCCTAATGTCTCTAAAAGTAGAGAGTGGGTGAACACCCAATAACTATACCAAGGGTCTCTAAAAAGACCTCCAACTTCTACCCACCCACCAACATTAAATTCAGACTTGACCCTAAAGTTCTTTGGCTTTTCCTTGTCCCCTATCATAAATGTCAGATTGGAAAGGAGTGTGGGTTTGGGTAAAAGGTCAAGACTTACTCCATTTTTGTAGCATGTGGAAAATGGGTCACCAAGGCCACTAGGGGGTTTTAGATGTGTTAAAAAAATTCCTAACCCATACCCCTATCACTAAGGTACTTGGATTTGCTAAATTTGACCCTTAGGACCTCTTTTTGGCCTCTCTAAGTGGCTATAAAAGAATTAAATGTAAATGATCAAATTGGTGGAACTTTGCAAGTATCTCTAACAAGGGGTTTAATTAGGTTCCTAATGAATCAGTAAGGCTTAGGTTTACATTTCCAACCTTAATAGACATGTCATTACATAAACACATAATGGGTGTCAAGTGACACTATAAAATGACATAATACAACATTGACATGCCACTGATTACATAATGAAAACACCTAATACATACATACAATTTTATGGTCATGAATAAAATCACTTAACAACAAGGTTCAAACCTCTTCATTAGGTTCAACCTTGGCTTTACAGATTACACATATGGTTGGTTACTGATTCTCTGACTAATTCCATGGTTCTCTTTCTTGCACACTAAACTCAAGCATCAATAGTCCAAGATAATAAAATCACATGCAATATATATATTCAATTCATACTTAGAAACATTAATCAATAAGCATAATTAAATTTCTAATTACAATTTTCATACAAAAATGTTTAAAACATAATAATTCCATAATCATCATGACATAACATCCATGAAATAATCAAGACTAATCATTATCCGATCTTCTCATCAATTCACCTATCTAAACATGTATAATCAAAATCAACCAAATGTTATAGGTCTAATCCATATCAAAATGTAATCCATACAATATAATCATCATCATAAACATAATATCTCTAGTCTCTATCAGGATACTC
Organism: Thuja plicata; assembly: GCA_018584345.1. Taxonomy (NCBI): domain Eukaryota; kingdom Viridiplantae; phylum Streptophyta; class Pinopsida; order Cupressales; family Cupressaceae; genus Thuja; species Thuja plicata. Next base: position 2,183,332 of record MU225932.1, read on the forward strand.
AAAAAGTGTATCAATGTATCAAAACATAAGGTATCAAAGTGTGAACGAATAGTAATGCTATGATGGGTCAGGGTGAGGCCTCACATCCTCCCCCCTAGGCATGAACTTCCTCCTGGAGTTCATAAAAAAGGTTTGGGTACTATGATCTCTGTTAGTAATAACTGAGGGGGGGGGGGGGGGGAA